>JAJJMB010008592.1:7646408-7708701 GCA_023531105.1 Papaver atlanticum | reverse complement strand
GGGGGGGCAGCAAACCGGAAAACGCGGCATGACCAGAGTCGTGGAAGACGAAACAGTTTCTTCTCCTCGTGTCGGGCACACGAGCGAAAGAAGGGGCATAAATGTAGGTGTAAATAAATGACAGATCTAGGTGGAATAATCTTGAGCCATGACACATTGAAGAAAGAACGATACGCAGCACTGAATCATCCTCTATATCTCAGGCACAAAGAAAGAGATACCAACCAAGCGATTGTGGAACAAGCACGTGTAAAGGAGATACTCGGATGTGATGGAAAGATACTCATCGGGAACAAGGATACTAAGTACGCTGGCAAGGAACGTGGGCAGAACATAAGAACTCAGTCAAAGTGGGGGCCAGGGAATAAAAGTATTAGCTCGGATCGGGAGATAAGACGACGTCGGGTCAAGGAATACCAGGGCATCAACATCGGGAAAAAGTGTATTAAGAGCAATACTCATCGGGATCATATTAGGGTCGGGTGATAAATATCGGAAGGGACATTACTCATCGCCCGACGAGATCATCAAGTAGGATGAACTGTGTCTTACATTGTAACTTTGTTGTATGAGCGAGTTAGCCTATAAATAGAGAGCTTTGTCAAGAGAGAAAGGCAAGCAATCTGTAAGTGAATGAGAGCACATTGAGAGAGTATTGTAGAGAGAAGTAGAGCTTGTATCCTTGTGAGAAGTAATAAGATCAATCTTTCACCCCCGTGGACGTAGGTAATCATGCCGAACCACGTATATCTTGTGTTCTTATAGTCTCTTACTTACTTATGCTTGTTACAAAATCATATGGATTGTTGGATGTAGTTGTAGGATTTTCTACATCTACACCTGATAAGAAAAGCTGATTTAAATTTCATATTCTTGCTTTTTTTTTATGAAATAGGAGGTTCAATTGTTTAGTCCAATTGATTCCTGATAAGAAAAACTGAGTCAATTCTGATCTTAGTTTAGGCTTATCGAAACGAGGTATGATTGTTCAAGTCCAATAGGATCCTTGATAAGAAAATTAGCATCATAATTTTGTCTTGTCTAAATGAGGTACAATTAATTATGAATGATTAGATGTTGATACATAACAGGGTTAATTCCTATTTGTTTTTCTGACTTATCAAATTAAAGGTAAAATTTTCGGGAAATCGTTTCCGTAATAAGATGCTAAAACAAATTACTTAAGTAGTTTCAGTTTTAGTATTGCTTATCTAAAATTGTATGTTAGACCTCCTTGCATAACTTTAATAGGTTGTATAAGTTCTTATTCAAGTTGTAAGATACTTTCTGTTTGCTCTTGTATTTTTTTTATTCATGACTTTGTCATTTTTGTGACAAAAGGGGGAGAAATATATGGAGTTTACGGGTGATTTACTATCACTGAGAAAGGATATATGTACTGAAAAGTATATATCTAACGAGATAGTATAGCACAGACTAAGGGGGAAACCATATCATCTTGTTGTGTAGTATTTTATACTATAAAAGAGGAATAACAAATAGGTTTTGATTGAATATCTACCTAGCTTTCCTTTAGGAGGAGTAAAGCTTTTGTTATTCAAATGCGTCTGCAACAATATGTGCAGGTTATTGAACTGTTGAAACTTGGAATCAAGCGTATGAAGAATGAGTTAAGATAATGTTATGTAATGTAATCTGTATCTTTTAATTGGTGTATTCTCCATATGTAATAAAGTTTTGTCACTAAAATTGACAAAGGGGGAGATTGTTAGAGCACTTCTTAGTTAAACCCACCAAGCGTTGGTATGTCAAGGTTGGTTGTCAAATTTTAGTATCAAAACTTGTAAGTCGCTTGATTAGATTACTTAAGTCAACTTCGTTAGGTTAGACTAGTGTTGATGGTGGTTTTTAGTTCAGGGCTAAGATTGTAAAACCCTGTATTTAATGTACCGTCATTCTGCAAAGAGACGAAGCCATTTGAAGTAATGAGTTCCCAGCCTTTTTACTTATGCATATATTGAGCAATTCTGTATATTTACATGCAATTTATCCAGAATGGTGCATGAAGCAACAATCCCAAATATTCTGTAAATTTCAACATCCCGCATGTATTATTCATTAATGCAAGGCTCATTGAATACTTTCCTGTGCTATGTTTCCCGGATGAACCCTTAATACTGATATGACATGACAATTAGTGTTCACTCACAGTTGAGTAGCATAAATTTCCCGAAGTATCAAGATTAAGGTCTGCATGAAAGTACTTAGTCGGAAAGCATGCTGCTCTCTGACAATAAAATTTAAAGAACTCTGTGTCAACACACAGATTTCACCGAATTTAATCAATTTTGTGATAATTCACAAGATTCAAATATTAACCTAATTAATTTGCAAAAATTATGTTTTTGCGCCCTGCGCAATATCTCGAACCCTATTGGTCGAGACCAAACCTAGGTAAGCTAGGAAATTAATCCGCCATGGACTAGTAGGAGCAAAGTCCTACCCAAAATCAGAAAGCAATAAATAAAAGAGGAGTTGCGGCAAATAGGAGCAGCAAAAAGAGGAGGCGTGGACGCGCCACATGGCTGGCCAGTTCGCTCTAGCAGGCACCACCTGTAGCCGGATGGCCACACTCCATGTTGCCCTTGCCGAGGCCCCTTTCCATCGACCAATCATGTCGCTCTAAATGCGCCACAGGCATTTAGAATGAGTACGGCCCCATGCTGCTTGCCGGCCTCCTTTCCATCGACTAATCAGGTCGCTTTAAATGTGCCACATGCATTTAGAATGAGGCCGGCCCCATGCTGCTTTCCGGCCCCCTTTCCATCGACCAATCAGGACGCTCTAAATGCGCCACAGGCATTTAGAATGAGTCCGGACCCATGCTTCTTTCCGGGCCCCTTTCCATCGACCAATCAGGTCGCTCTAAATGTGTCGCACGCATTTAGAATTAGGCCGGCCCCATGCTGCTTACCGGCCCCCTTTCCATCGACCAATCAGGTCGCTCTAAATGCGCCACACGCATTTAGAATGAGTCCGGCCCCATGCTGCTTGTCGGACCCCTTTCCATCGACCAATCAGGTCGCTCTAAATGCGCCACACGTATTTAGAATAAGGCCGGCCCCATGCTGCTTTCCGACCCCCTTTCCATTGACCAATCAGGTCGCTCTAAATGCGCCACACGCACTTAGAATGAGGCAGGCCCCATGCTTTCCGGCCCCATTTCCATCGACCAATCAGGTCGCTCTAAACCTTCCATGCGCATTAAATAAATCCGCGCCAACACCTAGTGGTCGTCGCATTCATAACCATTCCCACATTATGGCCTTGTCATAATTTCTTTATTCAACGAGGCCACGACAGTATTTGCCCAAATGCCACCATATCGCGGCCACATAGCCGCACACACTAATTAGGGCTTTGACATGCCAAACCCTAATTTGGTTAAGACCGCTATGCCGTCCCATGCCAAATAATGCCACCTAAGGCATTAAGTTTGATACGGCAACTAGAGCCAATATTGTTGGGTCATATTTGGATCTAATACCAACATACCAAGATATAGTGGCCGCGCCATCATGCCACTGGCAGGCACTAACGAGATGTGGCCATAATCAACGGCCACCCTCTTCCATAAATTACAATCTCGGCCGTCCAACTTCGACAGCCGAATTGACCGGCCTAGATTAAATCTTAGGCGACCAACCAATACTAACTTAATAGTGCCACACACAATTTCTTGCGGCAAGTCTCGTGACTTAACTCGCCACACATGATTACCCGCCGCCTAGTTTGCGCACGATTGGTCAGAATAACTAGGTCTTGCACACAAGACCCACTCAGCAATCTGCTGCATATTTTCCACGAAAATACTCGAGACATCAAACATGTCACAAACTGGGGGATGCTCACTGGGGTATTGGTCTGGCGGTTTACAGCGTCCGGCGTGCAACACGCCCATTACGAGAAAGTGTCAGGAAAGGGCGGACGATTAATGAGCAGTGGGTGTAAGGCTGACCAGTCTTCCCTCGTGATGGAAACATGATGGTCACCACTTTTTACACTTCTCCACTACTTAACTGTCTCCACTACCTACGAGATCAGGTGTGCTCAATCATGACTTGTATAAATAGGTTTTCGACCTATTTCGACAGAGAGGAGGGAAAAAGTGTTATCAACACAAGTATCCAGAAAACACCAAGAACTGATAGCTTACATTCTGCAAGCCAGTTCCATATTCTGATACAAGTCATAAAACAGCCACACCTTCAAAATTCAATATTTTTGATATCAACACCTTCTTCGCTTCCCTCCCTAAGATCAACCCTTCTCCTTCACTTTGTGACCGAAGCAAGACTGGAATGGCCATTTCTTGGTTTAGGCTAGGATTATACAGATTGATCTCTCGAATCTAAATTACTCTCGTGCAGTGTATTTGTTTAGGGTTTGAATTCGTTTCTCATCAACACACCCAAATTTACCAAAATCAGCATAATCAGTTTTTACCCCAAAACAACTAGGAAGTCTAGAAATGTTGAGACATACAAGTATTACTCTGAACACCTGAAGATTTCGAAGACATATCGACAACGACGATACATCATACTTTCACTTGAAGTTAGTAATACATGCCTTGACTTGTGTCCATTTATATATCGTTAGCTTTCAAGTCGTTTCTGATTGAAAACATAACATGCGAAGTTATATATGTTAAACTCTAGTATAATAGACTTGATCATCATATTGTGATCAAAGTGTTAAGGAACAATATATCAATAGTGATAAGTGCTTTATATTGGTAAATTGAATTACGAAGTATAATGCTTATCTTCTGGACTTCGTAATTGCGACATCGACATGATCTTTGTGATTCGCTACTAGATTGTGTGGTTAACACGGGTTTGATTTCCTACCTAGAAAACTATGTTTAATTACATAAGTTTAAGGAAGTAAATGTATAAACTTGTTTCGTAGTCGAATGGTAATCAAAGGATTATGGTCTCGGTTTTCATTGAAGATCTTAAGTATGGACCGAACCTAACCTATATAGAGAATCAAGGTAGAATCGATCCTAGCTTATATTGGGAGTTAAGGTAGAACCGATCCCTACCTATATTGGGATTCAAGGTAGAACTGATACAAACTTACTGTAGGTATCATGGTAGAACCGGTCCAAATAGGAAAAACCGATTTATGTAAGTCACATACACTTTAGGGTTTGTGTGACTTGGAAATTGGGTTTGCAAAATAGGAAAGTTCAATATGTCAACATAATGAGTAATGTGAACATGTGCTGAAATGTTATTTATTAATTGTTCAAAGATATTCCTCCAAATCAAAATAGTAGAGAATCTTTTTGAGATTTTCGAAGTTAATATGTTTTGTTTTACCAGCAATCAAAACATATCTCTGAAAATATATATTAGTTAAGTACTAGCTAATATTGAGTTGTCAATTGAGATTTCGGTAATACAGTTGGATATTGGTTGGAACTCATAAATCGAATTTAGGTGTTTTATTGCATATATTTTGGAGATCTTCGGTTATGGAAGTTCCTTGGTGTCCTAACCACCTTGATCTATAAATAGTGAAGTTTTTCTTCTTACAAACTTATCATGAGCCAGAAAACTTCATCTTTGTTGTTTATGGTGTAGCCGACTAATAGTTTTCTCGTAATACTATCTTGGAGAGGAGAGTAAACTAATTAGGCGAAATCTCTTATATCCGCTAGTTTAAAGACTTCTTTGGGATCAAGAAGCATATACTAGTAGCATTGGTGGGAAAATAAAATCGTATTGTTATTTTAGTTTTCGATTATTGATTTGATTAACTAACTATAGTTATTTCTTGATTTGCACCTAGTTTGATTATTCTTGAGAGCAATCTCTTCTAACATAAGGTCACTCAAACTAGATCAAGAGTATAACATTGACTTATGATCATCCATTGTTAACAAACTCCGTTCTGTGCATGATCGATCATAAGTCAAGTTTGTTGTTGTGCAGGTGCAGGTGCAGAAGACTATTGAAGATGAATACAAGAAGATTTCTCTTACTGGTTTTGTATCTTCGTGATTTTCTTCGTGCAAAAAATTGATCGTCTGGGATCCGATTAGATATGGTTTATTTGATAGACTGATTATTGACTAGTCGTATTTAGATCAACAAGTTACATTTTTGGTGGTACTCTTTAGTATCCGAATATGGTAACTATGTTTGACTTGATCTAGTTAACTTGTTTAATCCAGATCTTTGAAGATCTAAAACCCGACAAAGGAGTTTAATCTATTTTAAACAGAAAAGCCTTTGTCACACTCAACATACATATCGATGATTAACTTCTTGAGATAGAAGAGTGTTGGATGACGATCCAAAGGGTTGAGTGCTTAAAGTCTTCAGAGAGACTGAAGCAACTTAAGATAGTGGACTCTATCTTAGGATTCATGTGCGTTGGAGATTGGTTGTAGGCGCAGGGATACTGAGGAAATTAGGTAATTATGGGTAGTTTGCTTGGTCTCAACTATATGAAGTTGGTAGTGTCTTTGTATAACAGTTTAATTCCGAGAGTATTCAAAACTGGACTAGGTCCCGGGGTTTTTATGCAATTGCAGTTTCCTCATTAACAAAATCTTGTTGTGTCATTTACTTTAATTCCGCAAGATAATTGTATAGTTATAATAAATTAAATACATTGTACGTTAATCCAAGGCACTTGATTGATCATATAATATATCGGTTTTGTACCATAACTATATCAAGTGATTATCTTGTTGTTGTATTGTCTCGACTTTGTCCATAGACGATCACAAAAGGTATCAGACTTATATTTTGATATCGAAAAGATTGTGGTGTACTTGGTACTGTTAGAGCATTGCTCGGTCGAACTAACAAGTGTTGCTATCTGAAGATTGTTGTATCTTGATTTCTAGTCTACAATTAGTTAAGTCTCAGACTAGGATAATAATATGGTTGAGAAACAAAAGATTATAGCAGTCATCATTGCGTTCTAGCGTTTGAAGGCGAAGATCAACCGAAGCTTTTGGAGAACTTCATCAAAAAAAGGTAAGTGAAGACTGAACCACCTATATATCAAGTTATATTCACTTTATATCATTTTGAGACGATGTCGCATAACTAATTAGACTAGTATGCATAGACAAGAATTTCGAGTCAATTTTATCTTGATAATTTCTCGAAATATAATGGCTAAGCTTAATGAATATTTGTTCATACTTGATGAATTTCGGTTTAGGACAATTTATTGTTCAGAATCAAAATCGTGATTCAAGTTTATCATTCGGAAATAGCCTGGAACATTGATATGTGTCATTGATGTTATTTAGGGATGTTTCGATTTGATTTAGAGAAATATAGAACTACTATTGGTTCGGATACAAGACAGTGGTATCAGTTTACTGGGAAAACTGTTATAAGTCTGAACCCGTATTACATGTATTCGTACAAGTAGTGGGGTAGCTATATAAATATCGACTTACAAATTTGTGGTAAACATATTCTTATGTATATCATATTGAAAATATGTATGACTCGCGAAATCGGATAGGTGTGCATACTTGTATGCAAACCATTCTTGAAATGTGGTTACGAATCAGGGGTGAGTATCCAAACGGGTACCTAAGCTTAAACAGTTCTGTTTTCTAGAACTCGGTAGCATTTCCAAACCGGTACGCAAACCGATACAGTTCTATGAACTCCGGAACCGGTACAGTCTTTGAGTTTCCAAACCAGTACGCAAACCTTAAAATTTATATGAATTCCAGAACTTAGGTTTGGTGGAAATTTTGTAAACTGGTACACAAACCTAAGAAGTTTTGTGAACTCCGGAACTCAGTTTTGGTATAAAGTTTCCAAATCGGTTTGCGAACTGTGACTGAACCGACTCACGAACTACTATGTATTTGTATTCGTACATCTAGTAATCATGTCGATTATACCTTCAAGTGTATTTAAATTATTTCTTCGAGATAATTAACATTTGATTAATTCTCTATAAATACTAAAATTAAATGATCACATGTTTGTGACTCAGAGTTAATGTCTTGTATGTTCATGAAAATGAAGATTAAGCTTTTAAGTTCAAGCCGGCTAGTTTTGTCTAACCATGTTGAACATAGTCCTTGTACACGGTTCGGTTACAGTCTCACCTAACCAGAGTACAGTGACTTCAAATCTATATTGTGAACAAAAATTTGTCGTCAGTACAAAAGTAAATTTGGTATTAGATCCTTGTTAGGCTGAATCCATATGCGTAGGTATGTCAAGTTTGTCATCAAGTTTAAATGCCAAAACTTACGCATGAATCTCTTGTTAAGGTCACACTTTAGATTAGGTTAGACATAGGTTGTAGAGGCCCGAGGAATTGAAGACTAATCCGTCATCAAAAGTTAGTATTTGAAGATATGGTTTCCTTTTTATGATTATCATTCTCCCTATCAATCTTTATGTTAGAAAAAATACTGAAAAGGAGAGGGCACCTAATAGACCACTAACTTTATCATTCATGAACTTGTATGTACAATCTATACGTTCGGATACAAAATTTGTTTCCAAGATTGTAAGACAAGGAATCCTTTTGATGGTCTAATTAAGAGTCAAATCCACAAGGTCACCTAGTATGTACTTGAACCTTTAAGATCCAAGTTCAATCAAGACAAAATCTTATATATGTGTTATATATTTGAATATCATAATTCAACAAGATCAAATCTTGTATGATCTTTACTATCAAGCTAAATATTATCTAGGTTGATTAACATACTACTTATGATATTTCAATTATAAAGAAAATAATACAATGAAAAAAAGAAATGACAAAGACACCAGAAATTTTGTTAACGAGGAAACTTGCAATCTAGCAGTAAAACCTCGGGACTTCCTCTCCAGTTTGAACATCCTACTATATTAAGCCGCTACATACACTAGCCTACTAATATCAGATTTCGAACTGGAATATAGTTGAAACCGAATCTACTCTCTAAGATATTCAGTTATAGTCGTGCTCCTTACGTCACTTGGTTCATGCAAGACCCTATTCTTTTAGGTGTAAAAAAAATAAAGTGAGAGTATGGGTATTTATGTGAGTTTGAAAGATCAAAATGGTCGTTTGAGCGTCTCTTCGGTCCCAAATAGAGAAAATATGGTTGGTCTTAGGGAGGAAAGCAGAGAAATAGTGAGAGATTACAATGGTGATGTGATGATAAGTGGTATCTCAAAATTGTGAATATCAAGTTCTTAGACTTTGTCGTAAGACTGCTACTATGAGAATTCACTTATCTTTCTAGGATTCAATTAGATAATTGTGAGATAAAAAGTAGAATAGGTTGATTCACCAATTTTAATGTAGTATTATCACACGGTCTTCCCTAAGAAGCGAAAAAACGTATTGAAAATAAAAGAATCGAGAAGATATAAAAAAACGTGGAAAAGTTATATATGCATTGCTGGGAAGACTGATTACTACATGTCCACTTATCCCTTATTTCCCTCTATGTTTATCATGATTCGATCTCTTTCTTTTATGAGCGTGAGCTGGTAGACCGCATATGTCGTAGATAGCCATACCAAAACCCTAAATAATATTTCTCGTGTAACATGTTTGATGTCTCGAAGAAACAAGTGAGGTCAGTATTCTGCTACTGTTAAGTTGACAGTGTAATACCCCGATTCGGCAGGTAGAGTTCGTCGATTGGAATATAGGTAATGGTTTGTCCTTTCATAACACCAAGGCCTTTTCAGCACAAGTGACTCTAGATATGGCATAAATTTATGCAATTAAGTATGCTCCTAGGAAGTTGCTGGTGGATGACCACAACGGTGTCCGTTGAAGATCCCACACTATTGGAAACTGCCCAAAATTGCATAGTTCGCGAACTAATATTTTCAGTTCGCGAACTCTAATACAATTTGGATGCCAACAGAAAATTATCAAATTTTCATAGTCTGCGAACCAGCATTTTCAGTTTGGAAAACTATAGTGCAATATCAGAGTGCAAAAACATCTAAGTTTTGTATAGTTCACGAACTAGTATCTCATCATATGCTAAAGCCATACGACGTTGTCTCAGAAGATAAAATTGTAGGAATAATAAGTAAATAGGATAGTTAGTCTTCATATACCTTTATTAATGAAGTTCTTGTCGATGTCTTTGTGATCTTCGGTCTTCAATCTGCAAGAGTATTCGATGATTTATGATAGCCAACTACCTAAATCTAATCCTAGTTCAGGATTGGTTTTAGTATAAAATAAATCAAGAAATAATTTTGGTCATATAGTGGTAACAACAAGCTTGACATGAAAACACTTGTGCGTTCAACCAAGCAGTGTTGTAACAATCTGCCATTTGGCCAATTTTAGTGACAAAACTATCAATCACATATGGAATAAAAAAAAGAATTGCTCAATCTTTGTAATGCTTCTTGATTGTTTGAATCTTCGATACCATTAAATTCATCGTTCTTTAAAGTCTTTTTATGGTTATGCATGTATTCATTCAACACTTTGTTGTTTAAGATCCGTAGTTTGAGAATAATTTTTTAGAATACTCCGATCTGACAGATTTGGATAAATAATCAATCCAATCAAGTTGTTATGCCAAAATTCGGAGATTCACTATGAATGTTAGTTGCTCAATCCAATAAATTTGTTATGCAAAAAAGTTTTGGACAATTAAGAAATGTTACAGAGATTCACTATTAATCTCTAAAACATGAAGCTATTTGTTCAAATAAAAATAAAGTTAGCCTAGAACAAAGAACTGATTCTTTCCTCGAATCAGAAACTGAAAAAGGACCCTCTCCGGAAAAATAGTTGATAGGAAAAAATGAGGAACCAATATTTCTGAAAAGCACTCTAATCAACATATTTGTGAATCTAAATTATGATGAATTTTCCTCATGATTCGATATCAACACTTGTGATCAAAATTTGTCTAATGACCCAAAACATGCATCGTAATCCAAATTATATTATTAAGACAAATCAAAAATTTGCCTCGTGATCATAGAATTTAATCTAAAATTCGCCTAGATATATCGCCTCAATAAGAACAGGTCTTCTTTTTTATCTCAAATAATAAGGACTTAAACTATCTAGGCTGATCCATGTACTACTTGTGTTATTCCTATTATAAAGATAAAGATAAACAATATAACGCGGGAAAGAGAAAATACAAGACGCCAGAAATTTTGTTAACGAGGAAAACTGTACCTACAGAAAAATCTCGGGACCTCATCCGTCTTTGAACGCCACACTGTATTAAACCGCTACAAACACTAGCCTGCTATCATACGTCAGCTGTAGAAGTGTTCCTTACATATCTTGAACCTCAGAGGTTCCACGTACTTTATTTCCTTAGCTGACGTCCTTACATCCAAAAAGTTGCTTCAACCTCAGTGAAAACTTTTGGTACCAATCTTCCTCTAACAGACAAGCCTATTTGATTTCCATTTTGATATGTTTTGGTCTAGGTTTGGAAACTTGTCTACAGTAGATAAATTCCAGCAAACCTCACGAATATGAAACACTTACACTCAGTTAGATGAGAAACCTAAATTACTATCCACTTCTTAAGAACAATCCAAATAGAACAAAGAAGAGTTTATATATATATCTTGAGGAATCATAAAGTATGAGATGAAGAGAACTTTGTGATTTTTATCTATCTCGTTCCTAATCCAAGATTACGGAAACCTCAAAGATCAATAAGAACAAGATCCGACAACTATCAGCTAAAAGATAGTCTGACCGGGGTTCACGAATCCCTGGTGAAGTCTTCAAAGTCGTAACCTAATTATACTTCTTAGAGGAAACCTAGGCTTGAGAGGATGAATATAGCTTAGCAACTAGAATAAAAGAGTGTCAGGGATTGAGAAGTCTTGTTGCAATGGTCTAGGGTTCTGGAGCCATGCACAATGATGGTTCGTAGTGATTAAGTAGTTTTTAAAATTACAAGCATTAACTATCTTCAATAACACTCTAGACTAATCAATAATCCTCAAGTACAAATGGATTTTGTAAATAAAATTGTCTTAAAAGTGCCTATGAGAGATGTAGCAAAAGCGAACATAGTCATATAGAATAGTTCGTGTACTTCTGTCAATACTGGAATTGGACAGGTTTGCAAACCTATGACAGTTCGCGAAGTCAGGGCACAATACTTGCAAACCTTGGTAGTTCGTAAAACTCAGACCACAAGAGTTTGCAAATCTTGGCAGTTCACGAAATTAAGATGGTAAGGGTTTGCAAACCGGGTTTGCGACCCTACTTATATTCCAGAACTCAGATGTAAAGGGTTAAAAAACCGTGTTTGCAAACCCATACAGTTTACAGAATTCAAACCGACTTTGGTAAAACATACATACCTATCGCCAAGCAATACCTTTTCTCAAATAATAATTTGACACATTCCCAATAGCCTTAGACATTATGCATTGTTGCTTGGGAAAATTGAAAAAAAAATAGTTTGTGAATAATAAATTGGTTTAACTAAGATTGCTAAGGATCTACGAACATCCATTGCTTGAATCATATTTCAATAGTTTAACCCCCAGACAAGCTTGAACTTGAAATTTATTCTTTATAATATTAAATCTACTATAAAATCGTACGACATAGTCTCATAAGATAGAATGGTAAATGTTATGAATAAATAGGGTAGGTCAGTTTTCACATACCTCTTTGTTGATGAAGTTCTCGCAAATATTTTTTTTTGTTCATCAGTTTTTAATCTTCGAGTGTTATTTAGTAATGTTTTATACTCAACTTCCATACTCTAATCCTAGTCTGATACCTGACTTTAATAGACTTTGAGATCAAGATATAGTTTTGTACATCTAACATTGACAACAAGCTTGAGATAACAAAACTTGTGAGTTCGACCGACCGATGCTCTAACAGCTTCCTGACCATCCCATGGGAAATTCACAATACTATTATGAAGATCAAAGATGGGGGAAAGGTAGGGGATGTCGAGGATCCGAAAAAAACAGCGATGTCGATGAAGGAGGATCTGATACCGTGTGTCATGGCTCGTTTATTGACTAAATAGACGGGTTACCCTATAGCAAAAGGTAAACGCGTAGTAATAGAATGACAAGTGAATTCCTATAATGAATAAACGGGTGCTTAATAAAAGAACATACTAAGTAGCACGTGCTCGGAATCTGTTACATAAATGACCGGACATAACAACATCAGAATTTGAATGCATCAAAGCTAGAGTTACACCCCTAGCTTTGACTCATAAGATTAGATTGAGCAATGACACCCAAATTAAATGGTTGTGTTTGGATTGTTCTATACAAATCCAAACCGAATAACAGTGCTAGGATCGTAAAGTGATCCAATCATTTCTCAAAGGTTATAACAAAGTAAAAAGAGTAACAATGGTAACCAAGGTCTTCTAAATCGGCGTGAATCATTGCGGGGAATCTGTCTGAATTGGTCGGAATCGACTTCGGAATATTAAAGTTGTAAGTGATTTTTATTGTTGTTGATGTAGAATCAGTTGCTGAAGTTGTTGTAACAGTGGTTGTTTTTGTTGTTGTCGGTGCCGTTACATTAGTTGTTGCAGCTACTTTTGTTGTCGGAGTACAAGAAGTGTCTCTGTGAAGAACCGAATCGCAAACCACTTACATCATACCGAAAACCAAGCAAAGAGAAACAATCTAATTTCAAGACAAATAAATCCCAAAACTAAAATCTAAAACTACTATAAGAACTTGGGAGATTAGCAACGAAAGATTAAACCTAAGAGATCACTAGAGTAAGAGGAGACAAAAAAACATATCTGAGCAGTTGAGGCTCAGGTGGCGATGGTCGATAGGAGAAAAAGAAAGCATGCCAGGTTTTGGAGAGGGTAGTTGAATTATGAAATTTTATATATAATTTTATTTTTCCTTTCATATATACAATTTTACAGAACTCCGTTTATGAATTATGAAATTATAAACACCAGTTATTATAGATCTTAAACTCTACTTATGCAATTTCACATAATTTTCCGGTGCATCATATACCTCGAGTCAACTAGTACTAGATAACACGAGTGAAAGACTCCAAACTAACTGGGCTCAAGCTGTTACATTTTTATTTACTTTTTATTTATGTATGTAGTACTGGTAGGGGTGAGCAAAACGTTCATACCCGTGGATTTCATCGGGCCCAACTCGGACTTTAGTGGGTGGATATTCAGCCCGCAATTTGATGGATTGGATGTGGGTGTATTTTTAAAACCGATCGTTTTCATGGGTGGATCGTCACCCATCCATCGGACACCCGATCCGCTGGATATTCTAAGCTACAAGTCATATGTTCATCACCCATTCATAGCTAAACCTTGATTATCCTTCAAACAGAGAACAAAAAATCATAAAACGTAGATCCTAATTTGGTTTTTGGCTGAGATGGCCGCCTCTTCTTTATTCCTTCTTGGTCGTCTTCAAATAAGAGGTATATATACATTATCTCATGGATACATTCAAAATTGTTGCTCTTTAGAACTTCTTTCAGTTTCATTATCAAGATAAAGGAGTTTCAGTATCTCTATAAGTCTCCAATTGTTATTCTAACAATTAATCTTTGTATAAAATAAGGTACTTCATTAATGCTAACTGAAACTCGCTGTTTACAATTTCGTCAATTAGCATTATATGAAATGTAAAAGAAAATTTAGCATATGTATCATACGAATTGTCGTTGAAAAATTTAGCGCTCATCTTCTGACAAATCCGCAAATCCACCAGCACCCACTCGGTTCATCCACTCATACGCAGATATCATACCTGGCGGGTAATGGAATGAACACGCGTGTGTTTTTAAAACCGGTCATTGGACGGATTGGACGCGGCTGGTACCATCCGTTGCTCACCCCCAAACTGTACTGGGCATCTACTCTGGGGCAGTGGTTCTTGCTACCTCATTTTAGACCTAGAGTAGACTTACCCAAATCAATAATCTTGGAGTAGTTGATTTTTCCTACTTTATTAGCACTGTAGAATACTGCTGACATGGCCACATCAAGAAAAAAGCAACTCCAATCCCGTCGGCAATTTACCTGTAAAATCCAAAATACTACTTACTCATATCACTAACCCATAAAGTAAATCTTCGAAAGAGCACAGCAAAGAATAACGGTTCACTGGCTAGTTTTGGGTGACCAAATTTTCGCTCTAAATCACGGCAACGATCGTTCTTAAAGTATGAAAAATGGTCAAAACCTAGGGTTAGGGTTTTTGATCTGCAGATAATGGCGATGCTTACATCTCCTGCTTGTTGTAGTTGTTCTTATCTCGATGAACGTAGAAATGTAGGTGATGTGATTACTTTTTCTAGCATTAGAAGGGGAAATGTCACTTATAAGGTTCCGTTAGGGTTTGGTAGTAGTAGTAGTTGTAAAAGGAAGATTATTAGAAGGAGAGAATTCTTTGTTTATTGTAGTAGAGGAGGAAGATTAAATGTAAATGAATTGCAGAATAATAATGTTGTTGAAAATAATGGTCAGATTCGAACTGGTGTTGTTGAGATTCCTGTTACTTGCTATCAGGTATGTTATTGTTGAATTTATCTATCTACTTCTTTGTTTCTGTAATTTTTGAATGTTTCTAGTATTTCCTTTGAGAATTTATACTCTAGAAAAAATGATGCTGTTAGAAATGATTGTATTATGTTTGTTTTGTTACTTTGGGTTAGTTTGCAGTGGAAATTAGCTGGATTAGTCTTGCATACGAGTTTTGATATGTTTAATTTTTAGCTTGATATAGATGAAAATAGCTTAAATTAGGGTTCTAAATGGGTATTTTCTGGTACCGTCTTCTTGAGTTTTGGGGTGCTTTGGTAAATCCCACTGGTCTGTCACGAAGGCATTCAGAATGAGTAGTTTGTTTGAAGGAATAATTCGATACAAGGACTTGTTAACCCATTTGTGGTTTTTGTGTTTTTTTGACGGTTGACTGATGCACATGAAAGTAGTGGTTTAATCTTCACCCCCACACCTATGATCTGTTGTGTAATTTTTTGTCTCATTTCAGGATGTGGATTTAGTATAGGGAAGAGTAAGCAAATTTTCGTTTCTTTTACCATGAACAAGAAACCTATTGTGGAATAGTTTGATTCCCATCACATTGACGTTATTTGAGCCACCAGAGTTTGACTAGTTTGTTGTTGATTTAGTAACTTTAGTTGTTAAGGGGATTGTAGAGAATCCTCTTCTACGATTATAGGTAAACCCTCTTTTTGTAAAAGCTGAGTTGAATAGTGAACTTTATCCGGTTATAACTAGAATAGGTGTTGAGTTGTGCATGAACGAGTAAAAAGTCAGGCTGTGGAATGGCAACGAAAGTTGTTATCATATTTAACTTTAAGCTGTTAAGGTATTGATTTATCAAGTTCAAATTGCAGCTCATTGGTGTTACTGATCGAGCAGAGAAGGATGAGATTGTTAAATCAGTGATGAATCTAAAAAGTGCAGATGTGGAAGAAGGGTACACGTTGGATGCTGTTGTATCTCGGCAGGTAGTTAGGAAACTAATGCAATATCATCATTTCGAAATACTATTGTTGCGCAATGGAGATGTATCTACTTTGCTGATTTTCTATTTCACTTTTCTTATTTTGGTTATTAAGGAGCTTTTAATGGATTTGAGGGATAAGCTTCTTTTTGAACCTGAATATGCTGGTAGTGTGAGGGACAAGGTGCCGCCGAGATCTCCTCTTCGTATCCCTTGGTCATGGTTGCCGGGTGCTCTTTGCCTTCTTCAAGAGGTATATTAATTGGTCTCCAACCTCATCTTAGACAATTATAAAGTTAGGCAGATCGGCTGCATAATGCTAATTGTTCTCAAAAACTATGAATTGCCATGCATCAAGAGCGACTTGACCGACTTAACTTCTAAGTTAGTTTAAACCTGGCTCTTGTTACTCCATTGTTTTCTCACGACGTTTAGAATTTTATACATTAAACTTAACCATTCGGACATAATTTTTTTGTACACTGGCTGAGTTTAAGCAGATACACAATTGCTACTGCAGGTTGGAGAAGAAAAACTTGTGCTAGAAATTGGCCGTGCAGCTCTACAACATCCCGACTCTAAGCCTTATATTCATGATTTGCTTCTTTCTATGGCGCTAGCTGAGGTAAGATTATCAAGAAAGGTGGAAAACTCATCCTAGCGTTAGCAGTGTTGTTATTCAATCTTTTCTTATCATAGGTATTTCTTTGAAGTGTGCAATTGCAAAGAGTGGATTTGAGAAGAATAAAGTATCCCAAGGATTTGAAGCTCTTGCTCGGGCTCAGTATCTACTTAGAAGCAAAATTACTTTGGGGAAAATGCCATTGCTGTCCCAGGTATCTATTTTAGAGTTTCTCTAACAATGTTTTTTGGTCTTTCAATTTTTATGAATTTCTCCATTTGTTTCTGTGAGGGCCTAAGTCAGGGAACTTGCATGGGCCTTGACAGACTATGCTGTAGGTGCCTTAAATCTTTGTAGTAGACAGATGCTTTAGTGTGGGTTCCTAGATTTTCTCTATGTTGATTGCTTAAATAATTTGGTTGGAGGTGAGTTTTAGATAGAAGAATCTCTGGAGGAACTTGCACCTGCATGCACATTGGAGCTGTTAGGAATGCCTCACACGCCTGAAAATGCTGAACGAAGAAGGGGAGCAATTTCAGCTTTGCGTGAATTACTCAGGCAGGGCCTTGATGTGGAAAGTTCTTGCAGAGTGCAAGACTGGTCATGCTTCTTGAGCCAGGCTCTGATTAAGCTCTTGGCCACCGAAACTATTGATCTTCTTCCATGGGAAGAACTAGCTGTTGTGCGCAGAAACAAAAAATCGCTTGAATCACAGAATCAAAGGGGTGTAATCGATTTCAATTGTTTCTACATGGGCATGATTGCTCATGTTGCTGTTGGATTTTCAAGCAAGCAGACAGATCTGGTATGTACTTCTCTTCTGAAATTTGGACCAGGAGAATGCATAAACTCTTGTATATTTTACTTTAGTTTGTAGGCTATATTTTGATTCTCATCTAACTAGAATTTATTGTGTAGATCACCAAAGCGAAAACCATATGTGAATCACTGGTAGCATCAGAGGGCATTGATTTGAAATTTGAGGAAGCTCTTATTTCATTCCTTCTTGGGCAGGTATGTTTTGCTCCCTCATTTCCTGGTATCACAAGAGTCGTCTATATTAAAATTGTTCAACAATTGAAAGTGGGGTTCACAGGGTGGTGAAGATGCAGCTATTGAAAGGCTTAGAGAGCTTGAAGTTAATTCAGGACTTGCTTCACGAAATATTGTATCAGCTGTTTCAGAAAGCGAAAGAAAAAATGGTTCTCAGTCATTGGTATGTAACATTAATTTCTAAAGAATAAAAATGCGTATTGGTGTACTACCGTTTATATCTGCCAGATAAGGAAGCATGCTTAAAGTGGTGCATGCCATTAAGGAATTATTTAGTATAGGAGCATTTGTTTCACGACTTTTATACTGTCTGTCCCCTCGTTGATATACCTCCTTGCCTATGTCACATGTCAGAACGGGTTAGTTGATACACGTGCATATCTATTTGCAAATATTTTTTTGCATTATGTGCTATCGTGTATCATCAATTAGCGTTGCTATAAAAGATGAGTTGGTACGGATCAGCATGTATTCATCTGTTGCCACTTGTGTTCGTTGTGGGGTCGTGCTGATTCATATATTAACTTGGGCGAGTGCTCATTGCTTTTTGTCATAAACTTGTAAGAAGCTGTTGATCAAGAAAGGAAAAAGAAATATAATGCTAAGCAACACCGGTTGACTGCTGTAAACTAATTTCTTGCTTGCCCCTATGAAGGTTGATATTATTGTCTTATGCCAGACGATTTGCTGAAATTGACCAGGAATTATGGCTGAAGGATTCTGTGCTGGGTTTGTTTCCAGATACACGCGATTGTTCTGCATCCTTGGTGAGTCTTTAATTCCAGTTTTGAATGACCTAAGATTGCTTTTACCAGAACATTGGTTGAGATAAACTATCCAAAATGTGCAGGCCAACTTTTTTTCTGGTGAAAAAAGAATTTCTAAGGGAAACAAGCAAATTAAAGGATCTCCAAAAACTATGCAGAACTTAAATCACCGACCATCGTCCTTTGCCCTTTCTTCTGACATGGCAGATTCTGGTGACCGTCATCTGAATTCTTCTCGACATCTTGGGGTGGCAGTTAAGCAACTAGCTCCAGCTGATCTTCAGAGTCCATTAATGGCAGGGAAAACCAGTAATCTCAGTGGTACTAGTTCACCTTCTATACAACTAAAGAGAAACCTTGGAACTCATCATAAAAATATGTGGGGAGGCTGGTCATTCCTGCTAGATATTCTTGGAAAAATCACTTTTGGAACAGTAGTTGGGTTCTTTGTGTTCTCAACCTTTAAGTCGTCTAGGCGCGTCTCTACTAGCCCTAAGATGGACGTAAGTAGCCTTTATGAGACGAAAGATCCTTCTCTTGATTCCAAAGCTGGTCCTGCTTGTATTGATAGGAGTAGCATTGGTGAAAGGTTCAGGAAGCTACTAGTAATGTTTAAGAATCCCAAGCATAACAGGGAGGGGCTAACTACACAAAGTTCATCTCCTGTTGTTGATATGTTACGTTTTACCAAACTGCACAAAAGACAAATGCCTGTGGATGAAGCTGAGGCCCTTGTAAAACAGTGGCAAGCCATCAAAGCGGAAGCTCTTGGACCTGACCACGAAGTTGAGAGCCTTTCTGAAGTCCTTGCTGAATCAATGCTTACACAGGTAAACACCAGAGGTGTCTAAATATCCTTTTCCATTATTTAGTTATTTATCCGTTTAACAATCAATACAGACGCACTGGGTAAAAATAAAACTTGAGTTCCCATTTCTATAGAAGAAACAGATAACTAGGGAACTCTCTGGAATCCCATAATTTGATATGCTGATGAGTTAGCCGCTGGTTCAGAGTCTACTCTAAAATTTAGGAAACTCATCTTTGTATGTGACGCAGCTTGCAAATATGCCCTTGTTTTAGCAAAAACAAAACAAAACAAAAAAATAAAAATAATCTGCAAATAGGTCAAGCATCTGATGAAATTATAATTTTGCCAAAAAAGGATCTAGAAATATCTAATTCTGAGGTGTTCCGGCTCTTTTAAATGTGTCCACCTGGTGAAGCAAACTGCTTGAAGTATAAACTCAGCCATTAACAAATAAGTAACTTTCTCGCTGCTTGCTTATTTGACAGTGGCAAGCTTTGGCTGACTCGGCAAAAGCCAAATCATGTTTTTGGAGATTTGTGTTGCTACAGTTGTCTGTTGTTCGGGCGGAAATCTTGTCAGATGGCAAAGGTGAGGAGATGGCTGAAATCGAGGCTCTGTTGGAGGAAGCAGCAGAGCTTGTTGACGAGTCTCAACCCAAAAACCCAAATTACTACTGGTAATATTGTCATATATTTGGACTACTTATTTGCTTCAATTTTTATCTTTTTTTTATATACTTCCTGTTTCAAGGGGTTAGAAAATATTTTATATGTGCCAGTGCTTTTCATAAAGTTGTGTTTATTACCAGAAATGTTAATCATCTGACCCACATCTAGCGTGGATCAAGAAGACCACTTCAAGTGTTTAACAAGGAAACTATGATTGTAAAACCTCAGCCTAACGATCAGTGGTCTCCCCCGATGTCATACTGGTTAGGATTTTAGATTCCCTTTTCTTGATGATACCATTTCTTTTGTGCAGCTCGTATAGAATTAGATATGTTCTGAAAAGACAGTATGATGGTTCATGGAGGTTCTGCTCATGGGGTATCCACACTCCAGCATGATTTGGCTTGCTGCATTCGTCCTGCGATCCTTAGATGTGGGTGGAAATGAAGGCAAGATATACGTCCGGAAAGCATAGGAGTTTTGGCAAATGTTAACCAGTGTTGATTCTTGTATATCATAGGGTAGTAAATTCTTTTAGTTCTTGTTCATTCTGGATCGTTTTGTCCGTGCAATGGATAATTGGTGTATTAGCCATTTCCCATGCAGGTTTGAGTGTTTTCTTACTTTGAATTTTTACCTCCAAATCCGTCCACGTCCATAGATATCATCTTTGATACGAGTCCACGACACCGCTTCTGATTGATCAGTTCCAACACCAGGATCTTGAGATATTGATAAATGAATTCTACACATCGTTACATCTTCGATTGTTGAAAAATTTGGACCTCGTGCTACTCGTGGTGCCATTGTAAGCGATTCGATGAAAAATTTCTAAATGATTTGAAAGAGGAAATAATACTTCTTCTTCTTGTTCTGATAGATAGTTTGAATCAGTAGTTGTTGGAAAATACTAAAGGAATTCATGTGTATATATAGGTGTATGAAAGAAACCTTTAACGTTTGAAATTTCCAACGTTTCAAACTTTCCAAAGTTCCAAAATGTCGTTCAATTTTCTCCAACGTTCGAAAAATACCAACGATATAAACATATTTTAAAACAATTTGCTCTAACGTTCAAAAATGTTCGAAAATGGTTTGTAGAATTGGACGGAGGTATAAAGTCCGCTCAACCCTAGGCGTGAACTTTATGCACGCCTGAGTGGGGCGTGAACTTTATGAACGCCTGAACGGGGGCGTATGTATTCTGTTCGTCTTAGTGGAGCGAACTTATAATCCACGCCTGACATGAGGTGTTCATATTACCCACGCCTAGTCGGGCGTACATTTTACCAACGCTCAATCGAAGCGTAATTTATATACACGCCTCACCATGGAACGAGGAATATACATCCGCTTAAAATGAAACGTACTTTATAACTTCGCCTATTAACAAACGCACTTTATAACTTCGCTCGACTATATTTGGTTTTGGTCTGGGTTTGAGACCAAATATACTCCGAGATTTGGTTTTAGTCCAGGTTTTAATCTTTAGTCCGTTCGACTGTGTCTGGTTTCTGGACCATACTTATAGGTTTACTCGTCCATTGTGGTTGCTCTTAAATGATTATTCTAGGTGATACATATGTTTATACTGTTTTAATACTTATGCATCAGACTACTTTAGTTGGTTAACCTTTCCTATGAGCTGAGCTAAACGTTTTTCTTCTCTACTCATCATTTTTGTTATACGCTTAAACTTTTTATTTGCTTAAGCCTTCCATGTTTTCGGTGGGTGATTTGTGCATGCGCTCCAGCACCAATATGTACATGGGAAATGGCAAATGATGTCTAACACTCCTTTAATCTGATTTTTTGTGATTATATAACTTTTGGCCCTCTTGCTATATCCATTAGAGGGCCTGGAAAAAAAGAGTGAAAACAACTAAACAAGCATACATTAGTGAAGTGTGACTTGCATCAGAACAAGAGTTGTAAATCACACTTTTTTACCTGTTAAAATGATGAAACAAAAGTCCAATTGTTACTGGTGGAACAGAAGTTTTGCAAGAACTTATTAGAACATGAAATTCATCTTCTATCAAATTCAATTTGGAAGTCGAATACCTATCATAGGGCTCTTTTTCCAAATTAATGCATAAAGGATTTCTGCCAAAATAAAAGAAACAAATAAATAAAATACACATTTTATATATTCGCCCCGCCACACTAAATACACTAAATAAAAAATGTATTACCACGGGGCGGGGCTTCTCCCCGCGCCCACCAAGTTAAAAGTAAAAAGAATGTCCAGTGCGTAGCACGGGCACAAATCTAGTCAAGATTAACATTGGAACCACAACTGTTCTATACTTATATTAAGTGGTTTTGTTTTCTCTCTCTTTTCCCTTTAATGTTTGAGAATGAAAGTGTTTGTACACTTCTAGGACATGGAAAGGATTGCCTCTTGAGTTTAAGGACTTACTACTCCTGTGATTTTTGGTTTATAACGCAAGGACTAGCACCAAAAAATCTTAGCTGACCGCATGGAGTCCAAATTTGTTCACACTCCTCTAAAGAGTGTATATTTAATATATTTTTCTGATTAGTTGATTATTTAACTGATGGTCCCATTATCCTCCATGTTTAGAATCTCGAATCTTGTTATATAACTCCCTAAATTAAACCAATGATGGAGATTGAAATGTTACTTGCACACTCGTTAATGAGTGTGAACAAATTCAGACTCGACCACATGAGAATACCATGCAAAACCGTTCTCTCACATTTTCTCACAGCGGTCCCCAAAAGTGGCTCCCTACAAATCCTAAGAGGGTCCGAACTCGCCCCATGTGAGGGGCTGTTCTTGCATAGTTTTTCTGTGCGGTCTGTGTAAAATGACGACTAGTACAATCTCTTTACCAAGGTTATGGTCGTTTGCGAATTTCAAAAATTGATCCCGTGTTGCAAATAGGTAAATAAAAAATGTTGAGAAATGGACAAGTATTTTTGTCATGATATTAGAAATTTATAAATGGATCTATTTATGGGAAGGAACATCATGCTCAGGGACGGAGCCAAGATTATAAGAGAGATGGTGGAAGAAAAAATAATACACGGCAAAATAAAGAAATTAGCAAAAGTAAAATTACGTTGCACACCAAGGATTGTTTTATGATCACGTAATAGTGGTTGATAGCAACTAAATTACGACACCCAAAGTACAACCTCAACCAGTGCAAGGATTGGTTTATGATCACCTAATAGTGGTTGATAGCAACTAAATTACGACACCCAAGGTACAACCTCAACCAGCAAGAGGTCTTGGATGGGGATATATGCTTTTTTTTTGGTATGCCAAAGCAAATATCAAAGACTTTGTGTGAGTATAACAAGAGTCGGTCAATAACTAACTAACTAACTAATTAACTATTACAAATAACATTCAAACTCGATTTGCAATAATTTTACAGTAACAAATTTTAAATTTTTCTAAATGACTGATTGTAATTGATCTAGTGCGTCTTCTATTTTAACATTAAAATTGAGACTAAATGTTTACCTTAATTCAAGTCACCGGAAAAATTGATAATGAATGGTGGAGCAACTGAAATTAAAATAGGCTCTATACTTTGGAACTCTGATATAAACAAAATGGTCATTGGTTAGTATTAAGCCACACATGATTAAGGCAACAAAAAATGAACATACTGCAGGTTCTTTCCAAAGACGAAATGATTCTCAAGATACTTTTGATTTTGTCATCTACAAAACACATGATCATTCTATTGCATGAAACTTCTAAATTCAGTTTAGAGGTCCAACCAAAGACGGAAAATGCATCCTCACAAAGCCCACGATCATGAAAAGTGAAATAAGTGAATTGGTGAACAAAGAGACGAGCTACTGACACTTAGGTAGAAAAATTCCATGTGGGGAAAGATATTAAGTGCCATCAAATGTTTATAAACAGAAATCTTAGTTGATCGAGAAACACGATTTATTTGAGACATTACAACAAGCACTTTGAGTGCTTTATTTTACGGGGTGCAAAAATCAATTGGTCACTGGTTAGGCATGCAAAACTAACACCCAGGGCCAGTAGATAATTTTTAGATTAAGGGAGTGCAACTGTACACCCTTGCTCTGCATGGCCTCCACCCCTGATCATGCTGGATGTAAAGTCTGTTTAGAGCGAGAATGCACTTTTCCACTTGCAAACCAGTGCTCAAGGGGTTGCATGTTATTGTACCAAGGATGCAATATTACCAGTTCAACTTGACTAATCCCACCTTGCTTTATGTAGTTTCTCCGCGAAAAAATAGAGCGTTCAAATTTAGTGATAATTGTTAGAAATTTACAGTAATCACAAAGAATCGTGGTTAGTTTAAGCTAATCTTTTATTGGTTTACTATAAATCAGATTAGTGATAAACCATATTAAGGTAAGACTAAGGTTCAATCAAGTGATTAACATTATCTTAGGTTAATATTTTATTTGGTTAACAACCTTAGGTGTCCTATGACTCAGCAAGTGAGGTGTCACCCAACTAATGATGGATAGGTTAGATGACGCATGGCTGATGACTAAGGCTCACTCCTAGCCTCTTGTATATATGTTGTTTTTTTAGTTCCCATCACTTAAGAAAGAGAAACTAAAAGTTGAAGTCTAAGTTTGAAAACTTTACTATAATGTGTTTTCTTCGTATAGTTTAAGTATACCTGATGGTGTGCTATAATTCAGATGAATCATTCCAGTAAAATGTGTACAAATTACTTTCTACTATTTTGTTTAAGTTGTAAAACATGCTAATATGAGGGTTTATATATGTTTCAACACAAAGTATTTGTATAGTCATGTTTATGTTTAAATTACAATAATCATTGAGGCTAAAATTCTAACATTCAATTTCGATTTCCTCTAGTTACTACTTATTTTACAACTACGGTAAGTAAGATTGAAGTATTGAAATTGTTTTTTTTTTTTCTGAAAAGTTGGATGAGGTTTTAGTGGTAAAATATTTTTATATGTTGTGAAAGAGTATCTCTAAATGACGATGTATAGTTTACTTCATTTATCACAAGTGTTTTTCAAAGTTAATTGGGAGCCAGATAACTATTAACATCCAAAAGAGATTTGAGTTGAGATGTGGACTTTAATTTTTATTCAATTCGACTTTGGAAAAACATAAAATATGATTCATTATTAGGTTCATATGCATCATAACAAAGAGACTAACAAGTAGATTTTTCACATATAACATACTTGTCATCTTTATAAGTGTTTACAAAATGTTATTTGTTTTGAATCAATGTTGAGTTAGGAATTTGGCTATAACTTTTGTATGACATAACTTTTCCCAAAGCTGAAGTATAATAGTATATGAGTCTTAATCATTTTTTTGGTGTCAGAAAATCCTTATTTTAACCGTATGTAATTTTTGTATATTAATTTAATTAAGCACCAATCAGTCTTTTGAGAATGTTTTTGTGGTATGCATTTGTAGATGGTAAATTTAGAAAGAAAAAAAAAAAAAAGGTAAAATAGTCATTTGAGGTCAGTACAAAAATTATGACATAGTCATGACCATGAAGGCTAAGACCTCAACATATGGATAAG
This sequence comes from Papaver atlanticum, assembly GCA_023531105.1. NCBI lineage: Eukaryota > Viridiplantae > Streptophyta > Magnoliopsida > Ranunculales > Papaveraceae > Papaver > Papaver atlanticum. Next base: position 7,682,737 of record JAJJMB010008592.1, on the reverse strand, counting down.
GCTCTGTCAAAGTTCATACTACCGCATCCTAGCACATATAGCCGAAGTTCAGTTTGTGCGCCAAATGCCAACGCTCGAATCCCAATGTCCGAAGTTCAACGTTCAAAGCTCGAGTAAACGATGCCTAAACCGTCTGATCCTTTGTAGACCGAAGTTTTACTCTTATGAGCGAGTCTCCGCTTAGCCGCACATGAGCGCAAGATTTCGCTCAACCTTATATGATCAAGACTGCGTTCAACCACATATGAGCAAATCTCTTCTCAGAAACATATGCGCAAGGCTCAGCTCGCCCCCCTCAAGAGCGATCCTCCGATCAGGCATGCACCATCTAGGATCTCTCGCATGCTCATGAAAAAGACTCAAATTTTGGTCTCTTAAAACTCATTCCTTAGCCTCAGAGCCTATAGACACAGTCATAGTACAACATCCCTGCGAGATACACCGGTCAGCAATTATTGTTCTCATGACGACTCCACGGATGATTCTATGAACATGAGAGATATTTAAGTGTCTAGTGAGCACAACTCACGCATCGGCCTCACGAGCATGACTCTCTTACCTGGGCCTCGTGACTGATTCCTAGTACATCCTTGTGAGATACACCGATAATGTCTCTCCTTGACTCTCTTTACTAACTCCTAGTACATCCACGCACGATACGTTAGTTATGTATGATCCATATATGAACACTATTCGTGACTAGCTCGTAGCAAATCCATATGATGTCTGATACAATAGTTTGTCTGATCTATCTAATGGTACTATAGTTTGATGTACAAATTATTTTTTGCTTGATTTTAATTAATGTTCATATTTTAATCAAATCAATTGATTAGCGGTTAAGTCGTCTTTTAACATGTCAAATCGAGTTGACGATCTTGAGGGTCGTTACAAAAGGATCTCCATTTGAGGCACAAAGGATCATTAATTATTAAAAAAAAATTACAAATCATGTTGAACATGATAGTTAGCTCAATTTGCAACATGTATGGTTGTAAAGATCGGTTGACATCATAAAGTTAAAACTTCCTATATTAAAATGTAAGATATAGCTCATGATAATGGATTAAAGTGTAAGTGTACGACAATAAATTTAAAGAAAAATAGTTCATCTAGTTTGATAAATATAGAAATAGCATATGCATCATGTAAATGGTGTATAGATCTTTATGGTCGAACCTTAGAGTACTTTTTAGCCAATATATGCAGTTTACAATAAAAATCTGTTGTTTTCCCAGGTGGGAAATGTTAAAATTTTGTGGTTAAACAACAGATCATGTTTAGTTTAAGTTAATATTTGATTGATTTACTCTTAGTCATATTATTGATAAACCATACTAAACTAAGATTAAGGTTTACGTAAGTGATTAACATTATCTTAGGTTAACATCATGTTAAGGTTAACCACCTTAGGTGTCATATGACTCAGCAATGAGGTATCAATTAATGATGGGTAAGTTGGATGCACATGGCTGATGACTAAAATTCACTTCTAGCCTCATGTATATATGTTGTGGTTTTCACTTAAACAAGATAAAATAGAAGTTGAAGCCTAAGTCTGAAAACTTAGTTATAACTTGATGTTGTGTTATAATTCAAATGGATGATTCTAATAAAGTGTGTACAGGTTACTTCCTATAGTTATAGTTTTGTTTATGTTGTAGAATGTTGACACTAGGGTTTATATCTATTTCAACATAAAAATATATAAGTTGTATAATCATATTTATGTTTAAATTACAATGACTATTGAGGCTAAAATTCTAGCAATAACAACTCTTGCCGCTTTACAATAAGTTCATGTTTGAAACAAGAAACTACAACGTTGCTAGGTACTTTTGTGAAAATTAGGAAAAAAACCAGAGTTCAAGCGTTCAAATCATTTTAGGTAGTTCAACCGAGCCCTCAAATATTATCTAGTCTACTTCTTTCTTTTAATGTAAATGTTTTACTCATTTTAAGATTTCTTCTTGCAATATTTCACAGTAAAAAGACAACAAAATACACAATTATACAAATGATTACCAATTTCTTTAACCAATTGTCCTTGACATGCCCCAAACCTATAGCAAGTCAACCGAAGAGTCGTCAAAATATGTACCAAATATCTTGGGAAATTCTTAAGGTTGGTCCTCTCCCTCTGTTATCAGAATGAAATGAAATCTTAAATAGTTAGTAAGCTTACGCCTTCGACATTTGAATCGGACTTGAAATTCGTCCCGAGTCAAGTTTTGATTGTTTGCTTTCTTATTTTTTAGATTCTGATTCGAGGTCTCACTCAACTTATACATTATGTACCTCACTCGTGTGGCCCACTTCTGACTTGACCAAGTCAAATTCTAGACGAGTCATTAGAGGGGCCAGAAGTGGAGTCATCCCAAGGGTCATACTAGGGTAATTAATAATAGATAAATACAATAATGCAATAGTAAATTGTCAAAGTTGAAACACAAAAACCCTAGTTAATCAAGCCTCAAACAGTTATTAATTGACTAATCCATTCCTATGTATAAAACTATAAACAATTTGTTTTTGTTTTGACAAAGTTTGTTTTGTTTGCTTCGCTTATTCCATAATATTTCTTTTTGTTTCTTTACATCTCCCTATTTTTTTTTTTCTTCGTTATCACCGAAAAGCGAAAGGATGATATTACAACAGAGTAATTCGTATCTCCATCAATCTCCAACCTCCTCTCTTTAGATCTCTTCAGAGATATAAAGGACTCAACGGAGACACATCTCATATTGATACACAAAATATCTTTTCGAAGATATAGTCTCATTTTGATACATAAGGATCTCGTTTTTATACATAAGGATCTCTTTTGAGGTCATTAAGGAGTCTCTTTCGAGACACGAAAAATTGATTTAAAGTATATATAAAGGTTCGTAAAGTTATTTAGCATTTATTTTAAAGTAATGTCGAACATAAAGGTTAACTTAATTTGCAACATATATGGTTGTAAAGATCGGTTGACACCGTAAAGTTAAAGCTTCCTATATTAAAGTGTAAGATATAGCTTAATGATAATGGTATGTGTACAAATAAAAATAAAAATAAAAATGGTATGTCTAGTTTTCCGATTATAGAGATGGCATATGCATCTTGTGAATGGTGTATAGGGTATTTATGGTCAAACCCTAGCATACTTTTTATCCTAGATTATGCAATTTACGCTAAAGATTTGTTGTTTCACCAAGCGAGAGATATTATAATTTTTATGGTTTACACAACAAATCATATTTAGTTTAAGTTAATCTTTGATTGGTTTACTCTAAGTCAGATTAGTGATAAGTCATATTAAGGAAAAAATATAGGTTCAATCAAGTGATTAACATTAGCTTAAGTTAATATTATGCAATTGTTAAGGTTAACCATCTTTGGAGTCCTATGACTCAGCAAGTGAGGTGTCACCCAACTAATAATTGATAGGTTAGATGATACATTCTTGATGACTTAGATCTACTTCTAGCCTCTTGTATATATGTTTTATTTTCTTTGGGTTTTACATCACTTAAACAAGAAGAATTAGAAGTTGAAGTCTAAGCCTATGTCTAAAAACTTTGTTCTAATATGAATTCTTTTTCTAGTTTAAGTACGTATGATGGTATGCTATTATTATTTAGGTGAATGATTCCAGTAAAGTGTGTACATATTACTTTCTGTAGTTTGTTTATGCCGTGGAACATGCTAGTACTATGGTTATACTTGTTTCAGCATAAAGTATTTGTATACTCATGTTTTTGTTTAAATTGCGATGACTATTAAGATTGAAATTCTAACAGTATTAATAAAAACTCTTGCCGATTTACACCACAAATTCACGTTCGAACAAGAAACTGCAATGTTGCTTGGTACTTTGTCAAAATTAGGCAAAAACCAAAGTTCAAGCGTTCAAAATCATTTTAGGTAGTTCAACCAAGCCCTCAAATATTATCTAGTCTAATTCTTTTAGTGTAAATGTGTTACTCATTTTAAGATTTCTTCTTGAAATATTTCACCAGTAAAAAGACAATGAAATACACTATTATACAAATGATTACCAGTTTCTTTAACCAATTATCCTTGACATTCCCCAAACCTATAACAAGTCGACTGAAGAGTCGTCAAATAGATGTACCAAATATGTTGGGAAGTTCTTGAGGTTGGTCCTCTCTCTCTGTTATCATAAATAAATGAAAGATTGAATAGTTAGTAAGCTTACACCTTCGACATCTGAATCTAACTTGAAATCCGGCCCGTATTTATTTGTTTTATTATTCCGTAGATGTCTGATTTTAGGTATGATTCAGCTTATACATTATGTGCTCGTTCGTCGGGCCCACTTCTGACTGGACCCAGTCAAATTTTAGACGAGTCGGAAGCGTTAATAATTTGGGCCAGAAGTAGAGTCAGCCCAAGGGGCTAAGTCTAACTAGGGTAAACAAAAAGTGTGTTTGTATTAATCATGTATAAATACAAGGATGGAATATTAAATTGTCAAAGTTAAAACAGAAAAAACATAATTAATCACACCTTAAATAGTTCTTAATTGACTAATCCCATTCCTAAGCATAAATTATAAACAATTGTTTTTGTTTTGACCAAGTTTCTTTTGTTTGCTTCGCCATAAGATTTCTTTTTTGTCTATTTACATATCTCTCTTTTATGTTGTTTTTTCGTTATCAATGAAAATCAAAAGTAAAATGAAGCAGCAGACTAATTTGTATCTCGATCGATCTCCAACCTCCTCCTCTTTCAGTGTAATTCTTTCTCTTCAATCGGTCTTCAATAAGTATATTTGTTAGTGTTTTAGCAGTTGTTATCAACAATTCTCGATTCCGAGTCGTTCCATTCATTGGTTTGTTTTGTTAGTATTCGATTCATTGTTTTGTTATATTAGTATTGGGATTCATTGTTTTATGGTTGTAAAGATCGGTTGACATCGTAAAGTTAAGACTTCCAATATTAAAATGAAAGATATAACTCATGATAACGGATTAAAGTGTAAATGTACGACAAAAAAGTTAAAGAAAAATAGTTCATCTAGTTTCTAATTACAGCCTGTTTGGTTCACATAATTGGAAGGTTAGGAATTCCATTACAGGTTAATCCAATTCTAGGAATTCAATTCCAGGGAAAGAATTCCTTGGTCTGAGATATAGTGTTTGGTTCAGTTAATCCGATTGCAGTGTAAACTAAATCTGTAAATGACATTAATAATCTCGAAGTTTTATTTCTAACATTCTCTAATACGCTGATGAGAACTCAATCAGAAGTATTATTGAAATTTTAAAATCAAGATTTATCACAACAGCGCTACAAACTTCTTTGTGATTTCGGGGTTTTAGGATGAAAGAAGATGAAACATGGGTGTTTTAGGGTTAGATAATGATGGGATTAAGATTTTCTAGAGCACCTTATGAGATTTGGTAGAGAAAGATAGGGATCTGCAAGCAAATGAACATCAAGAAAGAGATTAGCCATGACAGATTTCCATATTTAAAGTTCTCTTTCTAGGTTTTCTTCGATGGCAACTAGGTTAGAAAAAAAAAAAAAGGAGACTGTTGTTTTGTTAGGAAGGGTAATAAAGACATGATGAAATTTTAGATAGTGGTAAGAAATGAGGTTGTCGTTCACTCGGATTTGTAGAGATTAAAGTTTTTAAAAATACTAAATAAATATATACAAAGATATTTAACAATGTGCGAGAGGTACTGGGACTAAGGATTTAGCCAATCTTTATAACATAAGGTTTACTTATTTATTCTCAACAATTTTAGCTCAAGAAATATAAACATGGACTCTATTTTTGCCAAGGTAGATTCTCAAAACATTGATTGTAAATGTTAAGCATGGGACATCAAATCACCTAAGCTAAGCATGACCCATCTAATCAAATGACAACCAATTTAATCAAATCATATTTCAATTAATTTTAGTGCAAAAGTCATAAAAAAGAATAAAATAAATTTACCCATGTATGAAGTTCGGCCTCCTCGGTCGTCCCAGTGTTGGGGTTTAGCTCTTCATGGTGAAAACACGCTCAAAATTCATCTTTATTAATGCTCAAAAGTGTTTTATAATTGATGAAAAGGAGAAAAAATGGTGAAAATCGGGTTTTGTAACAATTATATTTGTTACAAACCTTTGTTACAGAGAACGATAATTGTAAAGTGTTGTTGTTACTGTAGCATATAAGACTGTCCTGGAACGGTCGCATACACTGTAGCAGTTACGACTGTTTTTGGGCGTCTTATGTTCTTCGTGTTCTTCAGTTCCGCAGCAGCAGAAACAGCAGCAGCAGAGCCTGTAAACCTCTAATTCTCGCCTCCTCAAGCCTTCTCAGCCCCACAAACTCCCGACACCCCTTTTCTGTGATCCTAGAAGCCTATTTATACATCATTGCGACATTGAATCTCCTCCATTAACTACAAATAATCTTCTTTTACTTGGGTATATTTTTTTTCATTTTTATCATTGATTTTGATTTTCACGCATCTGCAGCTGTATTTCTTTCCTTCTATACCTTCTTCACGCTCCAGGATATCTATTAAGTCTTCCAAACACGTGCAGTACACGTTTAAATTTCTCACAACTCGTGCAAGCTCATGTTTTTCCTCCAACTCCCTGTTTGGATTAAAACAAGTTATCCAGCCAAATTTGATCGATAAAATCACCCATAATAGCTTTCTATAGTCATATCACGTCTACCCACTAAGTTTCAGGGATTGAATCTCACTAAATCACGTTCAAACATCCGATTGAAATTCTTCCAGTGAAAGGGAATATTTTCCCGCCAAAAATATTTTTTTGAATTTGAGAAGAACATGTCCTCCCCCTAATCCTGCACGGGTTTCCCTTTAGCACTTGTCTTATGGGGTCCGGGGTTCCTCCGACACATTTTTGGGGTGCTTCCGGTGCATTTCTGGGGTGCCTTTAGTACTCTATCCTGGGGGTATAAAACACCACTTTTCGAGCCAATTTTGCCGCAAAAGCTTATTCCCTAGAAAAGACTTAAAACAACTCTATTAGAAATAAAATGAGTCATAGATAATGTAGTTATGGGTGAAAATGCGTCACACTTACGTGCTTATCAAGACATTTCGTGGAAATTCCCCTCTTTTCCCCTGCAATCCGATCCCATTGCATCGGTGTACTGGTGGAATCGTAAACGACATTTTTTCAGGAATTGAATTCTGTAAGAATCCGATTCTGGATTGTAAAATCATGTTCAGTACACGGAGTTGGGATGATTCAGCTGGAATTGAATTATTGAGCCTTCAATTCCGCGAACCGAATGTGCTGTTATAGAAATATCATATGCATTTTGTAAATGGTGTATAGATCTTTATGGTCAAACCCTAGAGTAGTTTTTAGCAAAAATATGCAGTTTATAATAAAAGATCTGTTGTTTCCCTAGGTGGGAAATGTTACAATTTTTATGGTTACACAACAGATCATGTTTAGTATAAGTTAATTTTTGATTTATTTGCTCTAAGTCAGATTAGTGATAAGACATATTATACTAAGACTAAGGCTTAATTAAGTTATTAACATTATCTTAGGCTAATACCATGTTAAGGTTAACCACCTTAGGTGTCATACGACTCGACAAGGAGGCATCACCAAATTAATGGTGGGTAAGTTGGATAAAAATGGCTGATGACTAGGACTAATTTCTATCCTTTTATATATATATATATATATATATATATATATATATATATATTGTTTCTCCGGTCTTCATATCACTTAAACAAGATGAAATAGAAGTTGAAGTCTAAGTCTTAAAACTTAGTTATAACCTGATGTTGCGTTATAATTCAAATGAATGATTCCAATAAAGTGTTTACAAATTACTTTTTACAGTTTTGTTTATATTGTTGAACATGCTAACACTAGGGTTCATATCTGTTTCAGCATAAAATATCTTACTAATTTTACTATAATAAAGAAAAGGCCGACTTTTCGACCGTCACAAAATTTGGTGAAGCCACCTGGAAATTACTAAATTGTCCTTCACTTAAAATCAAGCTTCATCGCCTTGCTCCTGTAAATTTAGACAAAACTGAGGATAAGAAAGAACTTAAACTTCGTTTCCCTTTTCCTATCTCTTTTCTTTCCCGACTTCGTTTCTGTTTTCTATTATTTTCCTACTATTCAATTCACTTCTCCTCTGAGAATCTTAATCCATTGAACACAATCAATTAAATCAAACACTCCACATCGATCGACAACCTCATTAGAGTTTTTTTTTCACGTTCAATTGAACAGATTATCGTCACAGATTTGTTTGATTTCATCAATTGAAGTTTTCAGATCACCAGCACATCTTTGTTTGGTTTGAATTCAAAACCAAACACTATCAGACCAATAAGAAATCCCATCTTTTCTCTTTCGTCAGTGATTTGTTAGCTTGAAGAGGTGAAATCGTAGCATGATTGCCGCTTTTTTCCCCCTGATTCGAAACTTCGTTGTTCTTCAATTTTGTGCCTAATCTGAAATTGATTCCACAATTTCAGCGCAAAGATTACGCATTTTTGGAAGGACCAATTTCTTTCAGAAGATTCCAGCTTGGTTATTGGTAAGTACACAAGCAACTGAATCCATTAATAGTATTGCAACTGAATCCACTAACAGTACTCCTATTTGATTATATTACATTGCCTTAACATCAATACATTTTTTACCGTTTGAATCCTTTTTGCACTTTTCGTATTAGTCGCATGCCATGTGAGTATATATGCTTCTTAGGAAATACAAGAAGGAAATTGGTGTTGCACAAGCGATGCCCACAAATGTGTTAGTATTTTTACACCTAATTTTTGGTGGTTAATGTGTGGTAGCAACGTTAGTCGCCAATAGCTCACTGAATAGATTGAGCGACCAGAGGTAACAAACAAAAGTTCATTAGTTGATATTTCGCCTCTCATATATAGACAAACGTTTAATAATTGAGCTAAAGATTTGGAAGGGATATGTTGGGTTTATTTTGCTTTAGTTTTTTAGTTCGTATATAAAAACTAATGTGTATTTCCTACCGTGCTTTATAGGTATCAAGTACATTAGTGCGCAGGACCCTTTCGGAATGTCAAATCACTTTTAACAAGCGAGAGGAGCATACAAGTCTTTATAGCAATGGAAGACAATGAAGTCTTCAAGCGGCAGGAGCATAGAAGTCTTTCTAGCAGAAGACAATGAAGTCTTCATTCTCAGTCGTATCCCTAGAAGCATAGAGCAAGCTCTAAAGTTGATAGAAACATCAATGGAGCACAATAGAGATCCAAAACTCGGTGGAAGTCCTATAATTCCACAGCAAGTTTGAATTCAAGAGATAATCAATGAATGATATGTTTGTGAAAGAGAAACAGATCTTGAATTGCAAAAACAATATCGATGTGAAGTTGCTTTTTTCTTTCGTATTTTTTTTTTCGTTTATCGCATGTGCTTGCAGAACGGCGTGGCAGGTGCATCGCACATGCGTCTTTGCTAGTACTAATATAAAGAAAAGAGCCAATTGTTTGGTGAAGCCTTATTTTGGTGAAGCTTTTTCCTTTCACAAAAATGCCCCTCCAGATTTTTTATTTTTCTTTTTAAAGTTATGTAAAAAAAGAAATGAACAGAGGTTAAATCTGTAAAACAGCGACATAATGAACCAGAGTTCGAATCCTGCCGTACCCATTTTCGCGGTTGGTTTTTAACCTTTTCTCTCTTTCTTTAGCATCTTCAGAATTTCTTTCTTTCGTATCTTGAGAAGAAAGACCAACTGAAATCGTATCCTTATTCATCTTCTCCGTCTCAATAAACCTAGCGCCTCACTGAAACAAAAACAAAGCAAACCGAAGAATTGGTATTTTCCCCTCTCGCCAATCATCCATGAAATAGGTGGAACAAGAAAAAACGAAGAAACTTCTCAAGTAAGTGTTAGACATGATCTAAGGACAATTTGTGGATAAAAATTTCTTCTGATTGTTTAATTTCCAATTCTAGGGTTAGTTTGGGCCAATTTGTGGCTGAAATTTTCGTTTGGTTGTGTAATTTCAAATTCTAGGGTTAGTTTTGGATAGTATAATTTAAAATTGTAGGGTTACCTTTATATGTGCAGCTCGGCCAATTTTTACTTTTCCTTTGATTGTACAAATCGGTGTTCATCCTTTTCTTTCACCTGTTACTTTCCCAGCTTCATTTTTGTAGTCTGTATGTTTGAATTGGGGATCTGGGATTACAGTATGAACAACAGAAGTGACATTAAAAAACTATATGATCTTACACAACATTAAGCAACCTATAATGCTTGCTTATGCAGATTGCTTATTCTATTTGAAGTGATCAATATTGTTTTCTAAGTATGTCTTTGGGGAAGAATATGACATATTTAACATCCCTGTTAAATCCAATGACCCAATAATGCTTGCTTATGCACTGAGTTTACTGCTTAGGTGCATCTGATTATAATTTTTGTGATGATTAATTTTCTGTAGCAAGTGAACAATCTACTACCGGAACTGATGTTGGTCACTGGATAGCATTTACAGAGCCAAGGATGCAAGGTTGAGGTAAGAATTGTGTACGTCAATAATATTAGTGACTATAATTTTTTGAAATGAAATTTGAAATGATTTTTCATGAAAGATAGCCTTTAACATTTGAATGGGTTCGGATTTAATGGTTTCCATGAAATGATGATTCAATTAGACTGTCGATTTTGGCTGATTGTTGAATCTCAACAGTGTAAATACAATTTATTTTACATAAACTTTACCTGTTTGACAAAATACCCCAGTGAAAACTTAGTTTGGGTGTCTCATTTATAACCTTAATTTCACTATCAAGTTCAACAACAGATAATACAATGCATTAAAAACTCATCGTACAGAATTACCTATTAGGGTGTATTGATTTGAATATGAGCTTATGGAAACTTTGTCTATCATGTTTATATGAGCTTATTGACTTAACCTGTTGCGAACTCTCTTTCGGCGGTGGTACTGATGGCCTTAACTTATAATGAATCTCTACGTTTTTCGCATGTATTTAATGCTTGGCCTTAATTAATTAGATATAATAATCCATGGTATTAACGAATAAGAGAAAAAAAGAAAATTTGTCTCTAGCCTGCTTGGTTTTCCCCATGAGATCTGTAACTTGTAGTAGATTAGAATTTTGTATAACATAGGGTATTTAGTCCAGTTCCTGACAAAGGATTACTTCTAATACAGTTCCTGGACACACTATTCTGTTTTATGAGCTAATTTTTTACAGTTCCTTCAATGCGATCCGAGAATGCCTCAAGGAAGAGACCCGTGAAAGTCTGGCACATATTGATGCTTCAGCGGAGTGCAACCAGTCCTCTAACTCCAGACCCCGTAAAAGTCCAAGACTTATCAATTAACAGGATCAACGTCACAGAATACATCATCAAACAAAGATCTCCGAGGTACATTTCCTAGCGAAGGGTAAACTATTTAATCTTTTACAGCTTCAAAGCCTTCATCTGCAAGTTTGTTTTTTTTTTTTTTTGGGTAGATAAAGTTCATTCAATAAAAGTGTTGATTTAGCAGTCAAGAGATACAACAAACATGTATCCAAACATTTAAAGTGCTGAAAACAGGTGAAGGGGATACAAGCATGGATCACAGAGTCCTTTCCTTTCTTACATATTATAAGCACACTTTATATACACTAATGACTAAAAATTATGGCTTTGCTTTTTTTCTTCATGTGATGAACACTACTGTCGTACTTCATACTTCACTTAACTCTTTTAGTGGACTTTGATTTTGTTTAGGAGTTGGTACTTTGTTATAGGCTACGTCAATTGATTTTGCTTTGATATTGTAGTAACATATTAAATTCATCCTTAATGAATTCAGGAGGTTAATCTATGGAAGGCCCAAATGTTTTTGCTTCCAACGACATGGAACCTCTTTTGTAGATTACATTTGTTGTTGGTTTTGACTTTTGAGATTTGTATTCTTGAGCAGTTGGAACCAGCAGATCTTGATTTCCACAATGTATATGTACAGAGTGAGTGCCTATGAAGTTTGTATTATTGGAAAACAGATCTGGAGCTTACGGTGTTGAAGATGTTGATTCGCTTCTAAGCAGGTACTAAACAAGAAAATCTGTTGTGCCAGGCTGTTGGTATTTCCATCGACAAGGGGTGGTACTGCCTTTGTTGCCACAACTACACTGATGGTCAAAAGAAAGTTATCCATTCAAATATATTAGCTCTTTCCCACCTTTTTTATTTAAAATCTGGACGCAATTTTAACATTCTAAGTTTATGTTATTGTACGTGTATAAATTACAAAAGAACTGTATAGCGAAAGATTATTCTAGAAATCGGTAGATGGATAGAGAAGTATGGTGCCACTGCCCTCAAGATACAATTTTGTGTAAATGAATATTTTTGATTGAGAATTATTTAATGGACCGGCAGGCGCATCGCGCGTGCCTGTTATACTAGTTTGTATAATGATGTTTATGTTTAAATTGCAACGAGGCTAAATTTCTAACAATAACAACTCTTGCCACTTTACACTAAGTTCACGTTTGAAACAAAAAACTACAATATTGCTAGGTACTTTTGTGAAAATTAGGAAAAAACCAAAGTTCAAGCGATCGAAATCATTTTATTAGTTCAAGCGATCGAAACCAAAGTTCAACCAAGCCTTCAAATGTTATTTAGTCTAATTCTTGAAATGTAAATATGTTACTCATTTTAGGATTCTTTCTTGCGATAGTGCACTAATAAAAAGAAGACGAAATACAAGATTATACAAATGATTATCAGTTACTTTAACCGATTGTCCTTAACATGCCCAAAACCTATAACACAAGTCGATCGAGAGTCGTCAAATAGATGTACCGAGTATCTTTGGAAGTTTTTGAGGTCGGTTCTCTCCCTCTATTGTCATAAAGAAGGGAAAGCTTAATTGGTTACTAAACTAAGTAAACTTACATCAGATTTAACTTGGAACTCACCCCGGATTGGATTCTGAGGGGTTAATGGGTTGGGCCAGTAGTGGAGTCAGCCTAAGGGGCTACGTCTAACTAGGGTAAATAAAAAGTGTAATAATGGATAAATATGAGGATGGATTAGTAAATTGACAAAGTTGAAACAGAAAAACCCTAGTTAATCAAGCCTTAAACAGTTCTTAATTGACTAATCCATTCCTAAGCGTAAACTATAAACAATTTGTTTTTGTTTTGACCACGTTTCTTTTGTTTATTCCAGAAGATTTCTTTTTGTCTCTTTACATATCTCTCTTTTCTGTTTTTCTTCGTCATCACCGAAAAGCATTAGGAAGATGTTGCAGCAGCTTAATTCGTATCCCCATCAATCTCCAACCTCCTCCTCTTTCACGGTAATTCTTTCAATAAGTATATACCTGTTAGTGTTTTAGTCAGTTGTTATCAACGATTCTCGATTCCGAGTCGTTCCATTCATTGCTTTGTTTTGTTAGTATATCCGATTCATTGTTATATTAGTATTGGATTCATTGTTTTGTTATATTAGTATTTGGATTCATTGTTTTGTCACCTGACTATATAAAGTTTTTGTTTAGGTTTTTTAGCAATTGTCGATAAGAAACAATATCTCATCATCTTCAATAAAAAAATCTTGATTGATTTTTTCGAAGATGGCGTGTGATCAAACGAATGATTATGATACAGATTCAGAACCGTTCGTTGAATTAGATCCAACTGGTAGATATGGAAGATACTGTGATCTATTAGGTACTGGTACTGTAAAAAAGGTATACAGAGCTTTTGATCAAGAAGAAGGTATAGAAGTTGCTTGGAATCAAGTTTTCTTGAATAATTTTAGTGGTGATGAAATGATGATCGATCGGCTTTTTGCTGAAGTTCGATTACTTCGGTCTTTGAGAGATGATAATATAATTGCTTTTTACAATTATTGGACTGATGATAAACAGAATACGTTGAATTTCATAACAGAAATTTGTACTTCTGGTAATCTGAGAGAGTATCGTGAGAAACATCGCCATGTTTCTCTCAAAGCTTTGAAGAAATGGTCTAGACAGATTCTTAGAGGTTTAGAATATCTCCATACCCATGAACCCTGTATCATTCACAGAGATCTCAATTGCAGTAATGTCTTCATTAATGGGAATGTTGGCCAGGTAAATAATTTAATCTCCTCTATTTCTTTTGTTAATAATCCTTGAAATTACAATATTGCATGGATAAAAATGTAATTTGCAAATCTGTGAATCCTATCAGGTGAAGATAGGGGATTTGGGTTTAGCGGCAATAGTAGGAAAAAATCATTCAGCACATTCAGTACTTGGAACACCAGAATTTATGGCACCGGAATTATACGATGAGAATTACACAGAGATGGTTGATATTTACTCTTATGGATTATGCGTGTTAGAATTGGTGACATTGGAACTACCTTACCTCGAATGTGATAACATAGTGAAGCTTTATAAGAAGGTTACTGCAGGAATAAGGCCTCAAGCTATGAACAAAGTGAAACACCCAGAGGTAAAAGAATTCATCGAAAGATGTCTCGCTAAACCTAGAGCCAGACCTTCTGCTTCAGAATTACTGCGTGACCCTTTCTTTGATGGACTTGATGATGACGAAGAAGTAGATGTTAGTTTTTAGCTAGTTTATTGATTTAGAGCAAGGTAAGAAGGTTAGATAGCCTTTGTCTTTTTTTTTTTTTTTCTTCTTTTTCTGTGGTGGTGCAGCCTGCAGCCTGATGCAAGAGCTGATAGGAATTAGAAATTAAGTTTGTACATAGTAGTTTATATAAATGGGTACAGGTTTACCTTGAACATGTGTCGTCAAGGGATATAATTCTTTACCAATGAGTCTACTTGGTGTACACTGCTTGCAGAAACTAGGCAAATCAAACCTTAATTTGTTCCCAAGTGAACCACATACTACTCCAACTTTCCAAGTTTTAGGCAACAAATTGGAAAAGAAAGGGTGAGAAACATGATGTTTGGTCCCCATTATAGCATGCATGACTGCATTTATAAAAATTTATCTTGCCTTTATATCCTTGCCTTTCCGAGTGACCACTTGCTTAACGGATCCAGGACTACTTACAAGCCTAGAAGCAAACATGAAGTCAGTACATAAATACACTAAAGACACCCAGGCTGAAACTTGAACCTGCAAGAAGTCACACATAACAGAAATAAAGTCATGAATGATTCTGCATAAAGATGAACTTCTCATCAAGCTAGATAGACATTTAAGATCAATGATGTTAGAAAGTGATGCAGTACTTACAAAAAAATTCTAATACAAACACTAAAATTTCCTGTGCAGAAGTTTCTTCTCCCTAATATTATTTTTGTACCCCTTGGACTTGGGATACTTTGACAACAACATTTCTCTTACATGTTAATGCTCTTTCTAACCGTCTTTTATCCACTGTTGACGGCTTAGATTTATTCGAGCCCCGAAAGTGACCAAGTACACCTCCAAAGAGCTTTCTGAGATGTCCATGTTGTTTGGGTTCGTTTCTAACCTGCGTTCTTCTCTTGTTCTTTCTCACCATCTGGTCATTGCTTTTGCGATGGAGTGTACCATTATTTACAGGATTCGCAATGGAGCGATGATGAGCGTGGACAGTTTCATCCTCCTTGGGTGATGAAACACCAGTATTATGACGGCCGGGATGATGGTGGTCGTCACCCTGATGATGGAACCCAAGCTTGTTCTTGATTCGACCATCCCACCTTGTCAGCGGAATGATTTGATGGATGAACGTTAGAATCACGACTCCTCCTATTTGAGTAGACCTCATTTGGCGATCTACTACGTGACGTGGACCTACTTGAACTAGGGCTGCCAACGGGTACCCGATTACTCGGAACCGAACCTGACCCGGATGTATCGGGTCCGGTTCCGGGTCCTAAGATCGGACACATTAGCAAGATCACTACCCGACGGGTAGACCCGTTAGGAACCGATAAGATTTCGGGTCCTAACAGGTATTACCCGTCGGGTACCCGAATATTTACTTTTTGCATGTTAAATTCACTTAAAATGTTTTGCGTAAATATTTTTCATTTTTCCTTTAAATTCTTACGTTTGACGTTAATTAGAACATTTACACAGATATAATAATAATTTTATATGAAAAGTTATTAGAATCAAGCTAATATAAATAAAAATAGATTATCAAAGAAGTATAGTTGATTTTAGAGGACCCGATAAATACCCGGACCCGACGGGTATTTAAGATTTTTATCGAGTCCGGTTCCGGGTCCATTAATTTAGGAACCGGACCCGGAACCGATTAAAATTACCGGTTCCGGGTAGTATACTATCCGGACCCGATAGGACCCGTTGGCGACCGACTCCTTGATATGGACCTACAACGGCGAGGGTGATCCAGTTTTCTGCCTCGTGATCGAGGTTCCCTCTCATTGTAGCTTGTATTTGGAGCAATGGAACCAGTTGAATATGTCGAATATGTTGACTCCCACGACGATGTTCTTTGATATCTACTGGGAGAAATCGAACCAGTTAAGGAAGTTGCAGACCTTGCAGGTGAAATAGACCTTGACCGGCTTCTACTTTCAGAGCAACTCGAGGAGTCGGAAAATGTCGACACTACTCCCTGATCGAATTGCATCAAAGTTGGCGCCAGTATGACATCATTAAAAGAATTATTGTATCTCTGCCGAGATGGACCAACTTTTTTTTTTCTTTGGGGAAGATATTCTCTGCTGAGTCTCATTTTTCTTCATAATTCTTGGACTCAATCTTTCCTAAGCATATCGAATATCTTGCCACTTTGATTGTCTCTCAAGTGCATCCACTGTTTCCTGACCTAATTGAAATTTTGGAACAATGGCTACACTCTTTTGTTGGATGCCGGAATGCCCATTGTTTGTACCCTAATATTTTACACTAGAAATGGGCTTTCTTAGGCCTAATATGCTCCTCTTATTAGTCAAGTATGGCTCACTAGGCCTCACAAGCACTATCCATAGAAGCCCATGAACAAAGATCAAAGTCAAGGTAAGGAGGGCCCATGTCATCATTGCCATGTCAGCTGCCACATCAGCATCTAAGCGTGCCACGTAAGCACAAAGGAACCACAAAAAGTGTGTCACGTCAGCAACGGCGCCACGTCATTCTGGTTGACCACGTCATCAAACAGGTCAGCATGATGTCAGCAAAGCTAACGCCGTTAAAACCGTTATGACGCTGTTACAACATCAGCGAACCAGATCTCCCAGAGGTAACGCCGTTAGTTGTGCCGTCAAGAGGTGAGCATGACGTCATCGATGACACCGACCTAGTGACGCAAGCATGGCATCATCTGCCGGCACCTTCCCCGGCACCGGTCTTCTTCTCAGGCAACGATAGGAACCAGCCCGGCGACATTGCCGGTGGCATACCCCGGCGGGCCAGTTTGCAATGTTACAGTGCATCGCGATTCAGTGCACTTATATAGCCCGGATTTGCACACCTCATTCTCTTGTTCTGTCGGATATTTGCACCCCGCCAAGCCAAGCCGAGTTGGCTCAGTCAGCTGAGCCGAGCCAAGCCAATAGCTCACTGGATTTTTCCGCCCTATGCTGTTAGCCTTGCGGATTTTTATGCCCCAATGTGGGCTTAAGTAAACTATTCCTCTTGGCATTTACACTCATTTGTTTGGGCCAACCATTTGCACCATTTTGATTGGTTAATTCCATAACCCTAGAGGAGTTTCTGGAAACATCTAGAAGGGTTGCTGGCCAAGTCATGCAGAGAATGTACTGATTTATGCCAGGAGGCATGCAAGGGCCAGTCAATGCAATTTATGCCAGGAGGCATGCAAGGGCCAGTTAATGCAATTCATGCTTACCTCGAAATGAGGGTAAGATTCTGATTTGCAACATATAAATACATGGGTTCACAACCCTAGGAGGTATGCATTCTTCTCTACACAAAACACCTGTTAAAACTCTAGCTAACTTAAGCATCGGAGGGTTTTTTGCAGGTACCCCCATTCACTATTCACGTGGAGTGAAAGGCAGCGTTTCGATCATCAATTCAATCACCACCAGATTCGTGTTTGCGGTAGAAATATTTTACCATCCTTCACTGAGCCATCAACCAATTGAACTGATGAAGGTTGTTGAGGATGCTTCCCAAAATATGCGAACCTTCGTGCTGCATCCATTGCAATAACCACCTGCCTCCCGGCTTTCTTCATTTTTCCGCAATTGGGACACTTTTTAGGAGGAGATTTAAAATATTGCTCCTCATATGTCTGTTTGATCACCACAAGAAAAAAAAATAGTGAAATTCCAAACCCTTTAAAGCAATTAGATAAATTAAAATATTTGATCATGAATAACATCTTTGAATCCTTATCAGATATAAGAAAAGTTGGATGAAATGTTGAATGTATACCTTCACTTGAGTCTGAATAGCATGCTCCATGAGATTGTTTATCACCCTTTTAAACACAAGTCTATCCTCATCTAACTGGAACACAAACAGAAAGAAAGAAAAAAAAAGGGGGGATTCAGGAATAAAATCAAATCGTTTGCAATCAGAAAAATAGGTTCGAGAAGAATTAGAACAAGAAACCTTATAATCGAAATAGGGTTCTGATGGCGTGAAAATCTTTGATTTCCAATGCAAGAAAAAGAACATATCTTGAAACCAGAAGAGTAGGATTAAGAAATATTTAGGGATTCTTTACTTACTGTTGGAGAATTGCTTGAGTTTTGATCTTGATAGAGTTGAAATATCCTTTTGATGTCGCGCATGGTTTCTAGTAACTTATTTTCGGAATCCATTTTTGTTTTCTTGATTTTATAAATATCGCTGAGAGAGCGTGAGCCTACTGCGAACAAAATGAGTTCGAACGAATTTTTTTACGTGAGAGTAGTTACACTGCTAAACAGAGCGTGAGAGTACTACTGCCTAAAGCAAGTTATTGAAACGGAAAAAGTTATGTCAGGAGTAAGTATTCTAAGGTATATATATAGATGTATGGATATGCATGTGTCAATTCATAAATTAGTTTGAAGAGCAAGCTTTGAATCATCACAATGTTTCAGATCAGTTTGAAGAGTCACAATGTTTCAATGTTGAATCTCTGAATCATCACAATGTTTCGTCAACATTTCATTTGTTGAATGTCTCTCAATCTGAATCATCACAATGTTTGGTTGACATTTAGTAAGAGCAAGTCTGCCTGATTATGAACCCATGGGAGAGGCTAATATCAATATATACGCAAGGTTCATATGGTATGACTACTGAAGTTCAAATATTTCTTGTACAACCAAAGCAACCACGTAGAGAGAGGTCATTAAATTGTACGATGGTACAACGACAAATATCTGCATATATATCCATCGACAAACTTCTGCATATATCAGGCTTCATTCGGAATTGCGCGTTTGGCTTGTGACACTTGTTTCTGGAAACTCTTTTAGCAACTTGTCTTGCCTTCTGGGACTGCGATATTTCGAATGCCAACATAAGTGGTGCCGAGCAACCAATGAGTGATGGTACTTCCTCAATAAAAGATGCCCCTTTAGACAAAGCTAGAGTAAGTTGCGCAGGGCAATATGTTAAAACTTTCATCAGTTTATGCTAGAAGTAACCCGAATGAATTACGAAGTTCTTTGATATCAGCATTTGATCAATGTAAATCAATGATACAGTTAAAGCAAATTCATGCTTTACTAATCTCTTTTGGTCTCACAGATGATGAGTTATTCTCTTCTAAAATTCTTTCTGCTACGGCGATATCAGAATTCGGCGATATCGAGTACTCATACAAAGTCTTTCGTCAACTCATAAATCCTAGTATATTTAGTTGGAATACAATTATAAGAGGCTACTCAAAGAGTAAGAACCCGAATCGCTGTATCTCTATATACAATGATATGTCAAGATATGGGATATCTCCAGATCATTTCACTTTCCCTTTTTTAGCAAAAGCTTGTTCTAGATTATCCTCGATTCGAGTTGGGTTATCGGTTCATTGTTTAGTTGGTAAAACTGGGTTTGAATTAGATAAGTTCATTCAGAATTCTTTGATTCATATGTATTCTTCTCGAGGTGATATAATTTCAGCTCGTAAGCTGTTTGACGAAATGCCTTATAAAAATTCTGTTTCTTGGAATTCAATGGTTGATGGTTATGCTAAGTGCCGTGACTTGGTTTCTTCTCGTCAGATATTTGAAGCTATGCCGGAGAAAGATGTTATTACCTGGAGCTCGTTGATAGACGGGTATGTGAAGAGTGGTGATCATATCGAAGCCTTAGAAATTTTCGAGAGGATGAGATCTGAAGGACTGAGGGCAAATGAGGTTACGATGGTGAGTGTCTTGTGTGCTTGTGCACATCTTGGCGCGCTAGAGAAAGGGAAAATGATGCATAATTACGTGAAAGAAAACAAGTTGCCTTTAACTCTGGTATTACAAACTTCTATAGTAGATATGTATGCAAAATGTGGGGCAATAGAGGATGCTTTTGCTGTGTTTCATGAGGTTCCTGCTTGTCGAACCGATGTTCTGTTATGGAATTCAATGATTGGAGGGCTTGCAACTCATGGTTATGTTGAAGAGTCGCTAGAATTGTTCAAAAGAATGCAAACACTCAAGCAGGTAATCCCGGATGAAATAACTTACTTGAATTTATTGAGTGCTTGTGCCCATGGAGGATTAGTTGAAGAAGCTTGGCAATTTTTCAAATCCATAACCGCACATGGGATGATGCCAATGCTCGAGCATTATGCATGTATGGTGGATGTTTTAAGTCGTGCAGGTCATATAGATGAAGCATTCAAATTTGTAAACAAACTGCCAGTCGAACCAAGTGCGTCAATGTTGGGTGCATTACTCAATGGCTGTAGTAATTATGGAAGATTAGATATTGGAGAAATCGTGGGGAGAATGCTTGTAAAATTAGATCCCAATCACGATGGAAGGTATGTTGGATTGTCAAATGTTTATGCAGTTGATGGAAGATGGAAAGAAGCTAGGGAAACGAGAGCAACAATGGAGAAAAGAGGAGTTAAGAAATCGCCTGGGTGCAGCTCTGTCGAAGTTGGTGGAGTTCTTCATAAGTTTATTGCCCATGATAAAACTCATCCTCAAATGACAAGCGTATGTGAAATGTTGAATGAAATTGTAGAGGAAATGAGATCTCAGCCTGATATACAGACTCGAGAACAGTGTTTGTATAATATATGAAATGATGATGAGTAAAGTTTCACATTTGTCTACTTAAAATCACAGTATTATTTCAAACTTCAAAATGTAGAGCTGTTTTATTTCTCCCTGAGATCTTTGTGTTGATAAAATTGTAAAATATATTAAATCCATCAAAAGCTCTTGTTCCGAGCACTCTCTCGCTGGCAGTTTTAGTTTGGTATCTTCCAAATTCCATGACACCTAAGCACTTGAAATTTATCCTAAGCACTTGGTATCTTCCAGTTTTAGTTTGGCAACATGTTGGAGTGGCCACAGAATCTCCTTCAGAAGCTATTCGGAAGCAACTCTGGTGCTGCTGGTGGGAATGTATGCTGAAGCTCGAAGACAGCGCTACCTGATCAGTGAAGATATTGGAAACACAAAGAAATTTGATATAAACTTTCTAGCACAGGACTTTACTTTAGTTATGCGAAATGATATTTTTTGGACAGTAAAACTATTTTCCTTTTGTAAGAAGTATGAAATTAAACACAACTGGGTGGACAGTAGTCTAAGGGCTTTATTAATCTATTTAGACATTCAACAGAGGAATGAAAATGTAATGAAAGCTCGTAATCCCAAGTTTGGGAATATTGAGCAATATCTATCAATTTACTGAGGGTCTCCTCGTTTTATTTAAATAAATAAAAAATGGTAGAAGGTAAAATAGGTTCCAAAACGCGATTAGGAATTGCATTAAATGCAATTATCTTGGCCCATAAAACCGACGGTCTAAAAGAAACCATTAAATTTAAAAGTAAAACCAACCACAAGATTGAACGCGTTGCCACCTTTTTGGATTTCAATGTGACTACCATGAAACCTGGAACATGCCTTGGAAAAAGTGTAGACGACCCCAACTTGGAAGCCATTAGACTTCTAATTTCTTACTCTTTCCGAGCTTGAAATAGATTGGATTCCACCGTAAGACTTGCACTAAGCGCAAAGTCTCCAAAGTGGTTTTTGAATTAGTGCTAACTAGCACTGTTGTATTGAAATAAATAAACTTGTTGTGGAAATTGAGAACGACACCTCCATTACAAAAATAAGGAGAGAAAGAGAAAGAAGAGGGCCACCTGACAGCCTGTGACAATGCACACTTACACCTGAACCAATAAGAAAACACTAAGATAGTAGACAGAGTGTACAAAGGGTGTCAGTGAAAATTGAATGCTATTACTAACGAGTGACTCAAGCTAGTAACTAGAGTTGTTTGCTTCTTCTTTTTTTCTTTTTTTTAATACGAAAACATGCAAGGAAAACTTGAGGGGTTTACATAGTTTTTCTCGCGGTGCTCTGCTCTAGATACATCATGACTAGAAAGTTCATATTAAAGAAATTACAATATGAGGTACTCAATCTAGCCAAGCCAACTGACCAGATGGGAGATAGCTAAAAAATTTCCAACTAAAGCAAGTGGGCTACCTTGGTAACTTGCATGGTAACATTAGAAAATCTTTCTTGAACTGCGTCCAAATAGAGATCTTTGAAGGATTTTAGAGTGGCCATAATTTCAATATTTGTGTTTGCATTTCTCTGGCCCGGGAAAATGCTTGTTGAGCTGCTGGCAGTGTGATGCGTGTCATAAGTGCAACAATTTACTCAAGATATTTCTCACTGATTCACTAGTAATATAATGATAGTGGCATCGCTGCAGAGAGAGCTGTGTAATTGATATGTTATTTAGATTAACAAAACTAGAATAAATTAAACGACCAAGCGGATTGGTCGAATTAACTAAAAAGAATAATAAACAATAAGATGATTCCAAACATTGACTCGCACAAAATACTCGTTTACTTTTCGTAAGAATTATTTATCACCAACCGCAGAATAACATCTAGCTCAGTGTTATCCCCAAAGCTCCTTGTATCACTGAATGCCAAAGCGTCCGAACAATAGATTCTATTCAACTGATCCACCAAGTAGTAGCGCACTCAAAGTATAGCCTAATCATTTTAGGGTTTGTGAAATTAGCTTGATCTTCTTAGCGCAAGGCCCTGCTTAGTAGTGTGTCTTCTCTCATAATTGCTTCACAGTTGTCCTCTGCAAGGTCTCACGGTTTCTGCTTGTGTATAGAGTTGTTTTGGATATTACACTTATCACCCAATTTCTACAAGCATTTTAATGATAAACAAATTGATTTAATTGTACACATGAACAATCTATAAATGAATCATAAATCCTAGATATAGTGAAAACAATCGATAATATGATAAAAACTTCAAATAAACTTGTATAATAATTAAGCTTCACGCCCAAAACATAGATTTCATCCTAATTAATAAAACTTAGCTACTCATGATTACACAATTTTCCATTTTTCCCTTAAAGGGGTAAACCCTAAAATATTAAATGCAAAATAAAAGTGTAATATGAGATATTAAAACTTGATAAAAATAAAAAATAAAAGTGTCCCTTAAATAGTATCCAAGTTGTAGAAGCATCCGCGCCCAAATCCCGATCATATTAGGTTTCCAAAACTCGTTCAAACTCTAAAATAACATAAAAACCCGTCCAAATATTCTAGCCCTTGTAGCTTTCTCGGCCACCAGAGTGGTTGAGATTTCTGGAATTCTACCCACGTATCCCTCCATGGAAAAAATAAAGTTTCTGGATTTTTGTTTCTCGTTCACACCGGTGACCGAGAAATCATGGTTTTCTCGGTCATTATCCCATTGATAAATTTCCGAAGTTCTGAATTTGAGTACTACCTTGGTTGACAAATATGGATTTCTCGAAGGCTATTTAACGGTTGGTACCCAACAAATGTCCAACACATAGATTTGGTACCCAACATTTCAAATGTTGAGGGTTGGTACCTAAATTAACCGTTGACCGTCAAGTTAGACTTTGACCTAACAAATTTTTATTTTCCATAATTTTTATTAGAAAAAAAAATGTGACGTTACAAATGTAACCTTGACCCTTATCTTCTTCCTCTTCTATAATGGTATTTCGTTTACCTATGCCAAATTAACCATCTTCCTACACCGATCTACACACCACTGCCGACACCAACTTCCCTTGGTTGCACATCCGAAAATTGATACGAACGAGATAATGACTTAATTGAATAGTTTTCAAAACTAATGAGATGTAGAAATTCAATCTCGATTCAGTGATCTCTCCCTCAATTTACAGAACCCTAAATCCCCGATTTCTCACAACAACAATAATTCAGCCAAACCCTTTCATTAATTAAAAAACAACAACTTTGCCTCAATTATATTGTTATTCTTCATCTTTTATCCTGGGTGTTGTGAGTCGAAAGTACGGTTGGCGTACTTCCTTCTGATCAGTTTTCGCCTTTCTTGTTACAATTAGGTTTCTAAATATCCACTTGATAATTTTTCTTCTTCTCCATCATTACTGGATAATGGCCTACTTAATAGGTTCTTTTTCCCATTTGATTCATTTTGTTTTTTAAATAATTGGGTTTGTAGGGTTTCTCCCTTTGCCTCAAAATAATTGGATTTGAGGTATACATTGTGGAATGATATTTCGATATTTCTTATGGTACCAATCAGGTACCACCTTCGAGTACCCGTGGAGGTTTCAGAGAATGATATTGAAAAGAGATAGGAAGAAGGTAAGGATAGTGTGACAGAGCAGATAAAACGGGTGACAATCTGGTGGAGACAAATTAAGCTTTTTTAAATCGAATTTCTTAAAAATAAAAATTATAGAAAATAAAATAATTAGGTCAATGTTGGACTTTAACAGTCAACGGTTAGCCCAGGTACCAATCGTTCATATTTGAAATGTTGGGTACCAAATCTATGTGTTGCACATTTGCTGGGTACCAACCGTTAAATAACCCATTTCTCGACTACCAGATCCTCCTGAGAATTTCTGAACATGTTCTTTTCTCAACTTTGTTGATA
Organism: Papaver atlanticum; assembly: GCA_023531105.1. NCBI lineage: Eukaryota > Viridiplantae > Streptophyta > Magnoliopsida > Ranunculales > Papaveraceae > Papaver > Papaver atlanticum. The sequence goes on along the minus strand of JAJJMB010008592.1, from coordinate 7,657,662 downwards.
CTCTTTCACACAATTTGATCTTGGCTCCTCTATTACTTGTCGCGCTTTGTCCCATTGGCACTTTTAGATCTCTTTTAACTTATTTTGGATGATTCACCTAATTAAAACACAAAATTTTAAATAAGAAAACAAGCGTAATATACAATAATTTGCAATAAAATAGCAATTACTTTCATGGAATTGACACCAAATATATGTAAAATATACACTTATCAAATTCCCCCACACTTGGTTTTTGCTACTCCTCGATCAAACTATCTACCTAAACTAACATAAACTAAAATACAACCCCGCTTTCATTGAGGACACGGTTACACTTAGCATGTGCAACAGGCCTTTAAACCCGTAGGTGTCTCTAGTGGACGAGTTATAGTCTCGTGAGATCTTACAAGAGGTATACTCTCAAGCCCTGCTCCAACTTCCAATTATTCCAAAGTCCAAGCATCCAAGGGCTACGAAGACATGAAGTTCCTATACACAAATAATAAGAAGTACAAAAGAACAAATTCTCATGCTTAATTGTTGAGCGAGAAATAACCAATATCATATGAAAGAATTCAACCTCGAGAGCAATCGAATAAGCGTTTCGCCTTGATTTCTGTCTCACCAATAAAGTTATATGAAATTGACACTCAAAAGACATACTTTATTTTTCTCATGTGTGCAATCAAGAATAAAGATAGAACTCCTGCACACGTTGAATGGTGGGAAGAAACCTTTCGAAGTATATTTTGAAAACTTCTTTTTATATTTATTTTGAAAACCCCTTTTCTGGTGATCTCTACAAAAGGAAATCAACCATTGTGTGAGGATGAGAATGCTTACTTACCTTGTCATCCAATCCACAATTAGCATCACTCTCGCAACGTCTTCGTCTTCGGTCTTCAACTGTTGATGATGAACTCTCGAACTTCGTATAACCTTGACAATTGTAACTTTTTCTTCAATTCCTTGTTGCTTGAAACTTCTTCATAAATTAGTTCTTCCCCACAACCTTATTAAATGAATAAAAAAAAAATAGAAACTAAAACGAGATAAGTTATTTTTTTCTTTTTTCTTTTCTTTTGTAGCAAAAGAAAAATAAAATATAAACTAAAATTAAAATGAACAATAAAACTACTATGGACGTCGAAAAAGTACTTTACCACTTGATTCTTTGTAACTTTTATTGTCTCGATCTCATAAACTTCACAAAATCACTTTTTTTTTCTTTGCTCTTGTACTTAGTCTTCAACTTCTACATAGAATTCTGCTCCTTGTATTGTTGTTTCACTTTGAATATGAAATGTGCTCTTCCTTGTATCGTTTCTTGTAAACCTTGAATGTCTTCAACTTTTTTTGAATAGTGCTAACTACAAACAAGATTACAAGAGAGAATATAGTAAGTTAGCAATTCTGATGGCACCCTCGTGATTGATAGAATTAAGACTCAAAAGATCAAAAAGTAGTATTGAAATGGTTCGAGGTTGAGTAGATCGTCATTCTACCTGGAATTACTGCAAATGATACACACTCTAAAGGACAATTTTTGGACAATTACAAAGAGTTGAAGGTCTGGTGCCTCGCTTAATGTAATTATATGGGCAGTCTCCACTAACGATTGATCAACATCTCTAATACTAAATTTTGTCTGCACCTAATTCACCATCGGCATGGTTTAATCCAACAATTACTCTCGAACATGTAAAAAACCCGAATGTGGTTCTACGACACGTCTAAGTTCAGTTATCTTGGTAAGAACCCCGTATGTAAACTTAGCAAGAAGTATACAAGTGACTCTAAAATCACTAAAAATTTGAGGTTATGCAAAAATATATATACAAATTTTAAAAATCCTACCTTAAAAGTGAAAGCTAACTAGAAGAACTAAAAACTCTATACGCAAAATATGTAAATACTCCCCCACACTTAAACTTTACATTGTCCTTAATGTAATAGACTCATCCAACGTAGAATTCTAGGTGGGAAATCCTAATATGATATGCAAAATAATAATAACTAAAAACAAAAGATAGAAATACAAAAGCAATGAGTTTCCTCCCATTCAACACTTAGTTTAACGTCCCCGGCCTAACCTTTTGGTTATCATCCATATGCCAATAATATGAAAATCTGGGGATCCACCCAGATAATAATTTGCAGGTCTAATAACAACTTCACACAATGATAAGCATGAAAGATAAATAATGAAATTATTATTTTATGGAAGTTTCCCCCACACTTAGTCCCTTCTATAATCGAAAGTGGATAAAGAACATAAAATACGGGAACTTCTTCAGTTTCTCTTGGTGAACCTGTACAATACTAGAATCAAAACACATCTAGTGGTAGATAATTAGAAGCGAAATAATTCTTAAGACTTTTGGAACCACAAATATCCAACCCTAAGTGAGGTAATTCCTTAATTGAATTAACAATTCTTTGGGGAACTATTTCGACAAGGGGAAGTGGATCAAAAGATATAAAAATATCCAAAGGATTAAACACACGATCTCTTATATTACGGGGTCCTCGTCATTCTTAGAGAATTACAATGAATTATTTACCTCATGTGTTTCGTGTTCCTCTTTCAAACTCTTTAAAAATCATTCGTCTTCAATTTCTGCTTTAGCTAAAGTCTCAACATCATTATAATCAAGCTCAATTGGGTCTTCCACAAATTCAATTAATTTGGTACCATTATCGAATATCATATTTCTCATCGTCAAAATTAGGTTCATATGTAAGAACATCCTCTAATGTGGACTCCTTCAAGATAGTACAATCCATATACTCCTCATTATCTGAATCATAATCCTCTCCATAAAAATCTAGTTCATGTGTGAAAATCCTAATATCTTTGTTTGAGTACGTTACACCATTTATAACAATATATTGGGTTGGGATAAACTAACAAAAGATTTTAACAAAACCTTTTGACAAAACATAATTACCGGAGGATCTTTCATATCCGACGGTTGACACATTTGATGACCTGTCATGTAAATTACTTTTCGTCTCTATTTGGTTATGACTCGCTTCAATAATGAAGACAAAAACTGAATATACATCTCTGCTCATGAATTTACATATTTTTTCTTATAGCTAGTGAATTGTTGAATCTTGCCTCTGTTGATTGTTATTCCTTATCTTTCCAGGGACAGTTTTCTTATTAGTATGCAAACAAACTTGTGAGGTGTCAAATGGAGCCAAGTTATCCATTGTGAGTAAGTAGAACCATTATACTTGTTCGCCACCACCATCAACCTCCTTCAATATGTATCAACATAAGGATAAATTTTGATCGTCATTCATCACCGTTTCAGCAGGAAATTATTCAATTCCTGCCTTAAAATAATTTTTATAACCCTAGATTTAATTGAAGCTCGATAAAAATCTCCACCGCGTGAATCTGTTCGCTCTCGCTACTCATTTCAGTAATTATTCAACCTGTTTGGATTTGTTGATCTTTAGAGAAGTTCTAAATACGATGGACAATTCGTATTTTTAAGTTTGATCAACTAATGTACAAGCTAAAAAAAATCATTAGGTATTGTGTTTCCCGTATTCTATTGTTAATGAGTAACCCAAACACATCCTAAAACAAAATTTTGTGCCATGTCATCAACAAAATTAGGCGTAAGATGTATAAAATCTTATGGTTATTGTATTTTGTCAAATAGATTTGTCAAAACGTTTTGTTAATAGATCCCAACCCTTTTGTCATACCCAATCTTCTTCTTTTAAATAGGTGAATGATCATTATTATGATCTGGAGTTGGAGTAATTGTATCATTGTTACATGGACTTTCAGAAGGTTGATTATATATCCATTACTAACCGTGGGAACATTCAGAACTGTTTCGGCTTTGAGACCAAACTTCTTCCTTCGTCATTTCCTTTATAACCAATGTAATTCTCCAGGATATCTATATCCCTTTGAAGTTCTTAGAGTGTATCTTCTGTCTTTTTGTTGTGTTCGTCCACCTTCTGATGAGACTCTTTTATTAATTGGTTTTCTCAATCCAAATAATCCATAAATTGGTGCATTCGATCTGCAAGACTGAAAGAGTTATTAGAAGCATAACTATCCCCCATCCTTGTGATCGCTCACTTACATACCCACCATAAGGAGGTTGATATGTATGGGAATAACCGTAAGTTTCCATAGGATATTGATCATAAGCAAAAGATTGGTTTTGAGTATACTCTTGGTATGGTTGGTAATTGTCATAACATTGAGATTGAAATCCATACCGATTACCACTATTATGTGAGTAATCTTGTGCACCGTACAGTTATTTCCGAATGAAAACATGATTACTCACAAGAAAGAGATAATCTAAACAAAACTAAAAAAAAAAAAAGTGATACTTACAACCTGTTTCAGAGTTGAGAACTTATGTAACACCCTGTGTTTTTAGCATGGCGCATGCTAAAAGATGCGCCATGGACTGAGATGAAGATTCATCCAAAGCTTCCGTTGCTTAGCAAAAGGAATATTGGCCTAGGCAAATACGCTGCCAAAATGGCACATTATGTCGGGCATATTGGTCAAGGCCAATCTGGCACCAAAAGGGTGTAAGCTGTAAGCTATATTGGCCAAAGGCTAATCTCGCATCAACGGATGCATTAGGCCAGTTGGGTGGCTGGCCTAGAACAAAGTAGCGCCACAACGGCGCATTACGCAGGTCATTGGCCTATGGCCAATATCCCAACAGGATAAATCAGGCTGGCCTTGGAAATGTACAGCCACCACGCCTAGACATTGGAGTGGCCTATGGGCCAAAGCCAGAAATACAGCCATCATGGCCCTTCACCATCATGGACGGAAATGTTCATCCATCATGGTCGGACATTGGAATTGGCATGTGAGCCAGAACTGAATGTACGGCCATCACAGCCGTACATCGCATTTGGCCAAGGGTAGTCATGTGCAGCCATCACGGCCTTGGGAGTTGATGAATGATATTTGATCCCCTAATTTAAGTTGTAAAAATGTCAAGTTAACATATATAGAGAGGGGTAGTTGGTTGAAGGTGCATATGCGGACTATGCACCAAGTAAGCTTCATAGCTTAGTCGGAAGCGTATAAATGATGCCTAAGTCTCATTTATAGTTGCGTAGACCTGTCAATGGAGCGTATTAAGCATGGGAATCACTATGCCATGCCGCATACCAAGTATTCATCACTTGGATGCATCTTGACAGAACGGCCTATACAGACGAGGCCATTACCATTATTGCTTGGCCACGGCCTTGTAAACGAGTTGGCTTAAGCTTTTGTCCCTTCGAGGATAAACTACGATCTGTGCTTGATCCTTTTAGAGTAGGAAAGGGTACGTAGGAAGCCGCAATGAGTTGCAGCATTTCCGGTCCAGCACTTTGTCGCTCATATCATCTAATTATGAGATGATTGCGGCATTCCAGCCTCTCATATCGTCTAAGCTCGGTATATCAATGCAAGAGATGATTGTGGCCAAACTTAATGAGACTAGTTGCACTCCAACAAGTGGATTCTTATACTAACTATCAAGCTACATAAAGTTGGTATATGTTCCAGTTGCGGAATTGGACATGGCCAATAGAGTAAGCTACGTTGGTAATCAAAGTAAGGGAATGGCGATAGGCTTGGAGCGGCCTATGTCTAAGTCCTAGGCATTTTCCTTATGCATGGACAATACCGGAAGCCAGTGATGCATGCAAGATGCATCGGCCATAGCCTCAATGGCTTTAAACCCTTTGCAGAACAAGGGGTAAGATGGAACTGTGTGGAAGCTGAGTTAGCTGCACAATGCTCCATGAGCATGACTGCAAGGGAAAATGGACGTGCGTTTGCCTAGATTTAAGGCCCGGATCGTAGCTTCATCATGGCGCATCGGGGGAGTTATGGCATGCGCGCCAGGCGTAATTTTCCGTTTCATCACAGTTGGTATCTGAGAAGGTTCTGAGATAACTCTAGGGACTGTGCGGAGTGGAATCGTCAGCGAGTATTTTTCCTTTAAAGGAAACAAAGTTGGAGAGTAGGCCAACTTTTGCGCGGGAAGAGTTTGTAACTGTTATGCCAGTTACTATGAATCGAGTTGAGCTTGTCTAAGTACTGTGAGTTTTCATGGCTTAAGTGGCACCCCACTTACGAGTTGATATCTGAAAGACCGTTTGGGACGGTGGGTAGACAATGGGACTGATCATCCCCACAAGTTGGCACTGGCCAATGATGTGCCCGGCTAGCATCCCACTTACGAGTGGCAACCTGGATGACCTTCAGGGACGGTGGGCAACTGGAAGCTGTTCCACACAGTACTGCGCTAGGATCTTGTCATTTCGATGATATCTTCAACCTTGTGAACCTTAGAGATTCCTGAGTGGTGGTATGGGACGCCCCTTAGGATACCTTGTTAAGATATCCTCTTGGAAACTGGCCAATTGAGATTCCCGTTATCGTTGTGGACTCTTTTTGGATTCATGAGTATGCGGTATGGGACGTTTGCTCAGAATGTCCTGATTGATGTTCTATGAAAAACTGAAGAAACCTTGCGTGATTTCTGAGCATCTGGTATGGGACTTTTGCTCAGGAACCCAAACCGAAGAGTTTGTCCATAATAGTTTTTGTTTTGAATTTCGGGGACGAAATTATTTAAAGGGGTGAATAATATAACACCCTGTGTTTTAGCATGGGGCATGCTAAAAGATGCGCCATGGCCTAAGATGAAGCTTCATTCAAAGCTTCTGTTGTGTAGCAAAAGGAACATTGGCCTAGGCCAATACGATGCCAAAATGGCACATTATGTCGAGCATATTGGTCAAGGCCAATATGGCACCAAAAGGGTGTAAGATGTAAGTTATATTGGCCAAAGGCCAATCTCGCATCAAAGGATGCATTATGCCAGTTGGGTGGCTGGCCTAGAACAAAGTAGCGCCACAACGGCGCATTACGCAGGTCATTGACCTATGGCCAATATCTCAACAAGCCAGAGCAGGCTGGCCTTGGAAATGTACAGCCACCACGGCTGGACATTGGAGTGTCCTATGGGCCAAAGACGGAAATACAACCATCACGCCCTTCACCATCATGGCCGGAAATGTTCAGTCATCATGGTCGGACATTGGAATTGGCATGTGAGCCAAACTGAATGTACGACCATCACAGCCGTACATCGCATTTGGCCAAGGGTAGTCATGTGCAGCCATCACGGCCTTGGGAGTTGATGAATGATTTTTGATCCCCTAATTTAAGTTGTAAAAATGTCAAGTTAACATATATAGGGAGGGGTAGTTGGATGAAGGTGCATATGCGGACTATGCACCAAGTAAGCTTCATAGCTTAGCCGGAAGAGTATAAATGATTCCTAAGTCTCATTTATAGCTGCGTAGACTTGTCAATGGAGCGTATTAAGCATGGGCATCACTATGTCATGCTGCAGACCAAGTATTCATCAGTTGGATGCATCTTGACGGAACGGCCTATACGGACTAGGCCATTACCATTATTGCTTGGCCACGACCTTGCAAACGAGTTGGCTTAAGCTTCTATCCCTTCGAGGATGAACTACGGTCTGTGCTTGATCCCTTTAGAGTGGGGAAGGGTACGTAGGCATACGCAATGAGTTGCAACATTGCTGGTCCAGCACTTTGTCGCTCATATCATCTAATTGTGAGATGATTGCGGCATTCCGGCCTCTCATATTGTCTAAGCTCGGTAGCTCGATGCAAGAGATGATTGTGGCCAAACTTGATGAGGCTAGTTGCTTTCCAACAAGTGGATGCTCATACTACCTATCAAGCTACATAGAGTTGGTATATGTTCCAGTTGCAGAATTGGACATGGCCAATAGAGTAAGCTACGTTGGTAATCAAAGTAAGGGAATGACGATAGGCTTGGAACGGCCTATGTCTAAGTCCTAGGCATTTTCCTTATGCATGGACAATACTCGGAAGACAGTGATGCATACAAGATGCATCGGCCATAGCCTCAGTGGATTTAAACCCTTTGCATAACAGGGGGTAAGATGGAACTATGTGGAAGCTGAGTTAGCTGCACCATACTCCACGAGCATGCCTGCAAAGGAAAATGGACGTGCGTTTGCCTAGCATTAAGGCCCGGATTGTAGCTTCATCATGGCGCATCGAGGGAGTTATGGCCTGCTCTCCCAAGCGCTCCAGGCGTAATTTTCCGGTCCGTCACAACTTACCTCCCTCTTTTGACGAGCAACTAACACCTTCATCCAGTTGTTAACACCACAAAACCTAAAAACCTGAAAAACACTAAAAAAAAAAAACATTATATAGTATTAAACAAGATTAAAAAAAAACAAATTAATTAGCGACTGCACCCTCGCAGCGGATCCAAAATTTTATGATTGTCGTAAGTGCAACTATAACAAATTGATTCAGCCTGTTCTAACACCACCATTTCACAATAAACCATAATTTTCATTCCCTGCACCATATTGAATTCAACACCTTAATATGTATTACAGAAAATTCAAATTCAATCCTTGCCTGCGTTGAACCCAACATTTAACGACAAACTTATTCATTCACCGGTTCTCATTATCATTGGAAGTGGTATCACTTTTCTTGTTGCAACAATCAATCACCACTAAAATCAAACTCTACATTTGAAACTAAACCCAAATTGAAATGACCAGGGTACCAAGTATATCATAATATTTCCGATATCCACCTAAAACATCGTATGTAAACTCTGGGTAGTCAACCAACTCGGCTACCGAAAACATTTATTCGTCGTAACTTACTTGTCCACCATAAGTGGTTGATATTTATGGAATTATCGCTCACGTACCTCTCCGTGAGAAACAAAGTTTCTGGATTTTTTAGAGCACTGGTCAGTCGAACTCACAAGTTTGCTATCTCAAGCTTGTTGTTAGAGCAATGCTCGGTCGAACTCGCAAGCGCTGCTATCTCAAGCTTGTTGTCAAGTTTATTTGACAAAACTATAAGTCTTGATTTCGAGTCTACTTATAGCTAAGTCTTGGATAAGGATCGAAAGTATAGTTGAGCCTTAGACTTCACGGCGTTCATCGATTGAAGAACAAGAACTACAAAGGGGAGATTGTGGAACTTAATCAACATATGTGGAGACTTGAACTCATCTATATCTCAAAAGTTTATCTACTCTATCTATTATTTGAGACAAAAGTCGTATAGCTATATAGATTTCGATTATACACATTTGATATTTCGAGTTGAGTTTAACTTGCTTACATATTTCTCGAAATATGTGTTGGTAAGCTTTCGCTTTAACCAAGTTAATCTTATATTACGAAAGTCAAAAGATGATCATGTGAAAATTGCCTTGTAACATCTTACATGATTTGTGTGAGACATTCATTTGATATAGACTCGGAATGTTCCGTATTGATCATTCGATCACTTGAAAATTGCTTCGAAGCTAATAGTTTGTGTGAGACAGCTATTGTCGTCTTCTAAGAATGTTTCAATGATTGAAATGGGAGTTTAGAACAAATAACCATGATTGGATATTGCACAGTATGCGTACTTGTATGCTAATTTGTGCAAGATATTCCAAGTTCGGGAACCATAGTATGCATACCCGTATGCGTACTGGCGTGAGTTTCAAGTTACGGAAAATGAACTGAGTTTTGGAAGGTATCTGTACCCATTCGCATACTGGCGAACCCAAACTTGGTCCGTCCACTTAGGTATGCGTACCCATTCGCATACTTGAGTAGGTTATGTTCTAAAATCGGTTTGTTCATGAACTAATACATTTGTAAAATAAGGAATGCAATCTTTTGCAAACTGTGGCTATAACGTTCATGAATTGATTCGATTGAATCAAAATCGATTTTGCTTCAATTGTGTCTTGTATACTTCTATGAGAATATAAAAAATTGAACAACTCTAGAACTAGTTTCATTTGAGTCATTTGAACTAGTTATGGTTAAAATGAATAAGGTTGATATGAAAGTGTTCATATGGCTAACTTCGGTTAACTATTGTTGAGCAAACAAGGTGCACACGTTTAGGTACGGTTACTCATATCTAAATGAAGTTACTTTTTATTTGTATGTAACAAGCTAAGTTCGATCTAACGGTTGAAAGATATTAGCTTTAGTCTAATCGGGTTTTCATCTAACGGCGAATATTGAATGCTTTGTTACCAAGGTAACATTGATTGCAAACCCTGATTTGAAGACTATATAAAGGAGAACTCTAGCAACTGGGAAACCTAATCCCCACACCTCCTGTGTGATACTAGTTGCGACTAGAGTCGATTCTATTTTAACCTTAGGTTTTCTCCAAAACCCTGTAGGTTAACGACTTAAAGACTTCATTGGGATTGTGAAGCCAGACCCAACTATTTCTTTGTAGTTGCGTGTTCTGATCTTGCTATTTTCTATCGTGATTGAGTACTATCTTCTCTAAGATTTGCTCGAGATTTATTTTCTGATAGGCAAGATAAAAAGTAGTCACAAACATCTTCGTCTCATCGTTTGTGATTCCACAATATCTTGTTTCGCTACCATACGATTAAGATTATTATGAGGTGATTGATATTACTAAGCTGTTTTTCGGGAATATAAGTCCGGTGTATCAATTGGTTCTTGTTCACCTTGATTTATCAAAAGACGAAACAAAACTCTTAGGTATTTCTGTGGGAGACAGATTTATCTATTCAATAGAATTTTATGTGTGAGACAGATTGGTTTATCAATTCTTCGACTTTGGGTCGTAACAACTCTTAATTGTGGGTCAGCTAAGGGAATCAAGTGCGCAGAGTCCTACTGGGATTCAGAGGCGTAATGAACGTGACTGTACCTTGATCAGTATGAGATTGGTTAGGGCTCAACTACATTCCAGTCCGAAGTTAACTTGTAGTAGGCTAGTGTCTGTAGCGGCTTAATACAGTATGGTGTTCAAATCTGGACTAGGTCCCGGGGTTTTTCTGCATTTACGGTTTCCTCGTTAACAAAATTTATGGTGTCTGTGTTATTTCTTTTCCGCATTATATTTTCTATATAATTGAAATATCACAGGTTGTGCGTAGTTCAATCAATTAGATAATCCAACCTTTGGTTGTTGATATAAATTGATTGACACTTGAACATTGGTCTTTGGTACCGTTCAAGTTGTTTCACATAATAATCAGGCTCACGGATTTCTATCTGTTTGATTTGCTGATTACATTGTGAAACAGAGATACAACTCTTGGATATATTTTCATTGACTGAGTCTGACTATCTAGTTGATTCTCTTGGAATTATATTGGAGTTTGTCCATACAGATT
>JAJJMB010008592.1:7534596-7646008 GCA_023531105.1 Papaver atlanticum | reverse complement strand
ACGACTTAAAGACTTCATTGGGATTGTGAAGCCAGACCCAACTATTTCTTTGTAGTTGCGTGTTCTGATCTTGCTATTTTCTATCGTGATTGAGTACTATCTTCTCTAAGATTTGCTCGAGATTTATTTTCTGATAGGCAAGATAAAAAGTAGTCACAAACATCTTCGTCTCATCGTTTGTGATTCCACAATATCTTGTTTCGCTACCATACGATTAAGATTATTATGAGGTGATTGATATTACTAAGCTGTTTTTCGGGAATATAAGTCCGGTGTATCAATTGGTTCTTGTTCACCTTGATTTATCAAAAGACGAAACAAAACTCTTAGGTATTTCTGTGGGAGACAGATTTATCTATTCAATAGAATTTTATGTGTGAGACAGATTGGTTTATCAATTCTTCGACTTTGGGTCGTAACAACTCTTAATTGTGGGTCAGCTAAGGGAATCAAGTGCGCAGAGTCCTACTGGGATTCAGAGGCGTAATGAACGTGACTGTACCTTGATCAGTATGAGATTGGTTAGGGCTCAACTACATTCCAGTCCGAAGTTAACTTGTAGTAGGCTAGTGTCTGTAGCGGCTTAATACAGTATGGTGTTCAAATCTGGACTAGGTCCCGGGGTTTTTCTGCATTTACGGTTTCCTCGTTAACAAAATTTATGGTGTCTGTGTTATTTCTTTTCCGCATTATATTTTCTATATAATTGAAATATCACAGGTTGTGCGTAGTTCAATCAATCAGATAATCCAACCTTTGGTTGTTGATATAAATTGATTGACACTTGAACATTGGTCTTTGGTACCATTCAAGTTGTTTCACATAATAATCAGGCTCACGGATTTCTATCTGTTTGATTTGCTGATTACATTGTGAAACAGAGATACAACTCTTGGATATATTTTCATTGACTGAGTCTGACTATCTAGTTGATTCTCTTGGAATTATATTGGAGTTTGTCCATACAGATTGCTAAGCGAAATATTGGGTGTGGTTGTTAGACCCCCCCCCCCCCCCCTTTCAGTTGTCAATGTTTGTTGATAAAAACTATATCTTGATTTCTAGTCTACTAAATTCAAGTCTTGGGCTAGGTATATAGAATTTTGGTAGTGGAGTTTCAGATATTACTGAATAACCCTCAAAAACTGAAGATCGTCGAAGACATTTGGGGAACTTCATCAAAAAGGTATGTGAAGACTAAACCATTCGATTTATTCACATACATCACCATTATATCTATATGAGACTATGTCGTATGATTTCTAGTAGATTTAATATTGCAAAGAAATTCCCAGTCAAGCTTGTCTTGTTGAACATCTCGAAATATGATTTAAGCAATGGATGTTCGTTGGTTCTTGCAATCTTATTTCGAAACAATTTATTGTTCAAGAACTAATTTTTGTATCATATGGATTAATCAGAAAATTTCCCAAGCAATGATATTTATATCTATCGCAAATGGGAATGTTTCAAACATCAAAAGAGAGTATTTTTTAGAACTACTGAAATCTGGACTCAGGATAGGTTGACGAACCATCTCGCAAACCATATACATCTGATGTTTATAATATAGGAAGGTTGGCGAACCAGTTCGCAAACCATTGAGTTCTAAATGGGATAGTTCACCAACCTAGTTCACGATCTGTGATGATATGAATTGGTTTTATAGCCAATGGTTCACAAACCTAGTTCATGAACCGTAGACATTTGAGTTCAAGAACGGCAGGACAGATCACAAACCGTAGCATCCTAAATTCACGAACTGGCTAAAGGTTCACTGACCGTCCTAGTGAATATTAGCAGATGCTCGAAGAAATTTTTTATAAACTTTTTAAGCACTTCTATGACTCTCATAAACATCTCTAAGACATCATTGATCGCTAAAACACCTTGTGTATGTGCATCATGATTAAAGTCGTAAGTGTTTAAATGAACACGATATTATTTTTAGTTCGAAAGAAATATTTACCAAGAAATATCATTATACACGGTTCATGAACCCAGACCATAGTGTATATTCTTCTATGTGATTTCAAGACAAACTTCTCACGTGCTTACTTGAAACCCTAATTAGAGTTTCATTTAAACAGAGAAAGTGTTTGCTTGAATCTCAAGTTATCTTAGATTGAATTCTAAGCAACCCTAAATTGTAAACATCTATAAATAGAGACTCATTCAACTGGGAAAATTAATCCCGGACACTTTATGTCCTAGTTGATTGCTAGAGTCGTCCTCTATTGACCTAGGTTTCCTCTGAAAAACATAATTACCGAAAGGCTTCACCTAGGGATTCGTGAAGCCGGGTCCGACTATCTTTACCTTGATAGTTCGTGTATCCTGATCTTGCTTTTTCTGTTATCAAGGTCTTAGTGATCTCTTTCGGGAGCGAGATAGATAAAACTCACAAAGTTATGTTCGTCTCAGACTTTGTGGTTCCTCAAGATAGACATCTTATAACTATTCTTAATTGATTAGTTAATAGTCCAGTCTTCTCATCAGCTAACTAAGGGTAGATGTTCGGGATTTGTGAGGTTTGCTAGTTCTGTCCCCTGCAAACAGATTCCCAAGCATTGATCTCAAATAGGCTTATTTGTTAAAGGAGGATTGGTATCAAAAGTCTTCAAGCTAAAGTAACTCTTAGGCTGTGAAGGACGTCAGCTAAGGGAATCAATTGCGTAGAACCTTGTGAGGTTCAAGAGACAAAGCACAACCGCAACTGAATTGCTTGGAGGGTGAATTCGGTCTCAACTACATTCAAGTATGAAGTTTGATAGTAGACTAGTGTTTGTAGCGACTTAATACAATTTGGTGCTCAAATATGGATGAGGTCGTTTTTCTGCAGTTATTATTTCCTCATTAACAAAATTTCTGGTGTCTTGTATTTTTCATTTTCTCAGTATATTGTTTATCTTTATAATAAGATTACACAAGTAGTATGTATTCAATTCTAGTAGATGTGTCCATATTAATTGTGATCGATCACAAGACTCGTTCTTGTAGAATTTGTATCTTGAAAGATAGATAACAAGTTTTATACCTGGCAGAATTCCGATTTGATATTACTGGATTGATCTTGGATTATTAATTTTGAGATCGTCCAAGTACTCTTCTTAACAATCATGTTCAGGACTCTTGAGTCTTAACTTTATGATTGAGAAGAGATAAAGATATAAACTCATATTGTCAAGGATCATTAAGTTAGTCTACTTGCAATTGCATTAGGTTTTGTCCATACAAGTTCCCGAACGAAAATGTTGGTGGTGCGCTACCCTTTCCATTCCAAGATTTATATTTCTCGTCCACACTGGTGACCCAGAAATCATAGTTTTCTCGGTCACGTATCCCATTAAGAAATTTATGAAGTTCTGAATTTGAGTTTTCTCCTTCACTACCTTAGGTGGCTTACATCAGTTCTTGTACCTATAATGATGAACTATGTCTTCAATATTTCATCTAATTATGCGGCTTATTATCAGAGCATCAAGTGTTCCTTCAAATTCAGAACATGTGTTAGTTCTAATGATAATTCTTTTGAGGCTTCAGTAATTACAAGTAGTATTGTTCTTTTTCCCAACGCATGATGGGTTCAACCAACCAATGCTCTATCAAAGGTCATAACTAGAAGTCTTATAATTCACGTGCTTATGCTTATTAGTGTATTTCGTCGATCGATCCATAACCAACATACTTGAGATTCTATTATACTTTAATTTTAAAATTATGGATTCATTCTCCTGAAAGGACATATAGATTCATAACATATTAAGGAATGCCATGATATGAGGAAATATTTTAAAATTATGATGTGACTACTATGGAGCCTATGTAAGAATGCTTTAAGACTTAGCTTTGAATCATTATCAACATTGTTGGTTTATTTTTCTTCATTTGATTAGATTCGCAATCCACATTACTACATCTCGCAGCTAACTATTTCAAAAATATATCCAAAATCCTAATAGATGGTTGGATCATCTTTTAACGCAAGAAGCTTCCTAATATTGGCATAACCTAACGGGGGTCAGAAGATGACTACATAATAACATTGCCTTCAAAACCAAACCAATATTTTACAAACACCTCACAACACAAACACGACCAACACAATATGCCTAATTATTAGGCTCATACCAAAAAATGATGAACTCCAAGCCCACCCCAATGTCAAAAATTAACATTGATGACTCATTTGTGAGGGAACTACAAACTATGGACTTGGTCTAATACTCAATAATTCTACAAGATTGTGCAAGTTTGTCAAGTGCAACTCCAAGACCTCTGATCAAAATGATCATGAAAATGGAATGCATGACAATATGAGAACCAATAAGCTAGGCAGAAAATATGCACTTCTGGAAGATTATTTCAGATCCAGACACTGCAGATGTCCTCAACTTCGTAAAATCTATTTACTTTCTTGGTAGAATCAAATCTCATTAAAGAAACCATAACTAATGTTGTATTTATGGTGATTGAGATGTCATTTAATACAAGTAATAATAGAACTCACCTAAAGTATACCATGAATGATAATAATTTATGAAACTAAAACAGTATTAAAATATTTTTATTAGGTATGCTAGGAAGATTAAGACATGTAAATAGTTGTACGGTAATTTTCCGACTTAGTTGAGATAAAGTCAACTAATAAATTATGAATGATAAAATGTATATATTATGAATGTTATTCTGAACTGTAATAGATTGTTGATAAATGTAAAATTTGTGTAGAACTAAATATATATACTAATGAAATAATACATGCACAAAAAATTTAGGCACTTATAATAGACATTTGTATTGAAATAGTATATGATATATGCATGTGATATCATGAATGTGTCTGACGTGGAGACGCCCGCATCCAAGTGTAGGACGTGAGTCCGACGCTGACACGTGACCATTTTAGGCGCGTATGTGCTACCCACTATTTCATATGTTTATAAAACTCAAACAACAATAAATTCGAATCTAATTTTATGTAGATGTATTCTTTTTATAATAGTGCACTTTGAGATATCAAACCTTATAATCTACCAACTTTTATATCAGTCGTTAATTTTCAAAATGATAAATAACGGGGTTCTACATCATGTTCATTTTTGATAGAAAGGTAAAACACTTCCATTTGCATAAACAGTATACGAGATATTATTCCATTTATAGTGTGGTGGGCTGTCTGCATCGAGAGAAGCGCAAGAGTTTTTAATGGGAAGTACAAAACACTAGAGGATCTGATTAACAGTGTCAAGATTTTCATTTACAACTGGTATATAGGTATAGACATCTTTCAGGATATATCTCTGCACACAAATATGTACAACTGGGAATTTACAGAAACAATATATAGGATATTATTCCATTTGTAGTGTGGTGGTCTGTCTGCATCGAGAGAAGCGCAAGAGTTTTTAATGGTAAGTACAAAACACTAGAGGATCTGATTAACAATGTCAAGATTTTCATTTACAACTGGTATATAGGTACAGACATCTTTCAGGATATATCTCTGCACACAAATCTGTACAACTGGGAATTTGCAGAAACAATATATTGGATATTATTCCATTTGTTGTGTGGTGGGCTGTCTGCATCGAGAGAAGCGCAAGAGTTTTTAATGGGAAGTACAAAACACTAGAGAATCTGATTAGCAGTGTCAAGATTTTCATTTATAACTGGTATATAGGTACAAACATCTTTCAGGATATATCTCTACACACAAATGGGATGTTATTATAAGTTTTGTTTTACTTTCTTTCATAAAAGCTATATTATATATGTATTTTTAATTTTTGTACCTTTTCATCTATCTTTTGTCCAGTTGGTAAGGAATTGATTTTTTTCTTGATATATTTTGCCCATTCCGAGTCAAAAAAAAATAAAAAAATGTTAAAGGTCATTGATATCTTTTAACCGGGGACATCTCAACTTGGATGGGCCAAAGTATGGGCTCATTGTTTCGTAGCATTTTCGATCCATTTAAGGTGCCCATTGAATTTTTTTTCTTTTTCTGCAATTTTTATACCTTTTTTTTTCATTTTTCATTTTTCTCTTTCCATTATTTAGCTCTCGTTCTAGTCTTCTTTAACAGCCGGAGAGAAGAGGCCGCAGAAGAAAAGAGAAAAAAACTAAGAAATATTGCGGAATAATGTCTAGACAAGCATCAAAGTTAGTCGGATCTTTGGTTTCAAGACTAAACTCCACAAAATCAGTGTTTTCCCCATCATCATCATCATCTTCTTGTACATCTCAATCACGCCATTTTGGTACCACACCTCCATCTCCTGCTGTCTTCGTTGATAAGAATACTAGGGTTATATGTCAAGGTATTACTGGAAAGAATGGTACCTTTCACACTGAACAAGCCATCGAATATGGCACTAAAATGGTAATATATCTTTGTTTTTTAGAGTTTTTTCTGTGTTTTCTGGTTTCATATGATATGTTTTAGTTTATGTTAGATCTGATGAATTGGGTTTTTGTTCTTTTATTATGGGTTTGATCATTTTTAGGGTTTATTGATTTGCAAGTTTTGTGGTTAATAGATTTGACCTATTACGAAATTCGGTTTAGGTTTTAATGTCTGTTTTTTTCCTTCCAATCTTACGCCGCTGATGGGTTTGTGGATCTGGATGTTTTTCTGTTCTATAGTTTCTGTCAGTTTAATTTGCATCATACAGTTGTTTGAGAGCATCTCTTAGTTCCTCTACATTTGGAGTATCCCTTTGACCCTTGGCCATATCTAGGTCTCAAAAGAGACAAAAATAAATAAATAGGGTGCCTCGTTATGTCCATCTAGCTGTTCTATTTTGAAGTTATAATCTGATAGAACTAAGCACACATTATTCATTAGGTTATTGGATCTGTTGGCCTGTGTGTCAGCAGTTGTTGAACATGTAACCAAACCCTTCCTGGGTGTTGTCTTTTGAACCGTGCCTATATGTATTTCTTGCATCGGTTGGGAGGGGAATCCGTATGTGAAAAGAAGGCAGTGGCGTTAGTTTATTTTTGCAAGTGGAGGGGATAATGGAAATGATCTTCTTGTTTAAGGGCTGACACTAGAGTTCTTTGGTAAACACCACCTCTAGGATAGAAATCTAGAGTTCTTCTGTTGTGATCAACTTTGTTGAAATGTGGAAGAAGAGAAAGAAGTACAGACACAGTAGAGAGTAGGGTGGATGGTATAACAAATACGATGGTCTAAAAAAAAAGTAAGTCTATTTGTTTAGCTGTCGAGACCTTAGCGCAAGTATGTTTGCAGGGTTACAGCTTACCAGTATTATCACTATTCTAGGGTAATATGGAAGAGGATGGGCAGTATGATACATAAACAATGCTTTTTATGTTTACGTTTAGGAAATGTTGCAGACAATCCTGTAACTCGGGCTGCAAATTTTTTTTTTTTTTTTGTAAGAACAAGGTAATCACGAGACCAAGGTTGTTTAATGTCCACGGGCCATAGGTAAAGGTCTGTGCATTATACAGCTTGAACATGTTTTAGGGAATCATGGGATATGATATGTGCAGGGACAGCGTACTGCTGATTTGCCTAGTTCTTTTACTTTGGTGGATGAGAAAATGAAAGGATATGGATATCGATATGAGATATGATGTTTGTACTAGTATTTTG
Source organism: Papaver atlanticum (assembly GCA_023531105.1). Classification (NCBI taxonomy): domain Eukaryota; kingdom Viridiplantae; phylum Streptophyta; class Magnoliopsida; order Ranunculales; family Papaveraceae; genus Papaver; species Papaver atlanticum. The sequence goes on along the minus strand of JAJJMB010008592.1, from coordinate 7,638,381 downwards.
TTGTTGTGAAACTACTAATTTGGCGTACTGAAACAAGTTAGAAGGAATTCTTAAATCTTATTAAGCTGCCTGAGAAGCTTATTAATTGATAAGCATTTCAGATAAACATGGGTTCCTAAAGTACTGATGTTCCAGTGCATTCCTTTATTTATGATACTTGAACATAAATGAGAATCTCATCATTCAAGAAAAATGTGGTTCCAACTTCCAAGTACCTTTTAACTTTGTGTTGGGGAAAGAATTAATTTACTCATATAGTTCACTGACTTTACCTTCTTATCTGTTAAAATAGGTTGGTGGGGTGACACCAAAGAAAGGTGGAACAGAGCACTTGGGTCTTCCTGTTTTCAACTCAGTAGCAGAAGCAAAAGCAGAAACAAAGGCTAATGCTACTGTCATATATGTCCCACCACCATTTGCAGCTGCTGCTATAATGGAAGCGATGGAAGCTGAGTTGGATCTTGTGGTCTGTATCACAGAAGGAATTCCTCAGCATGACATGGTAAACTTTTTGTCGCTGCTTTTGCCTGGTTTCCTCTTGATTATCATATTTTGTTTCATACCAGACACTGTATTTTGGTTTTAACGATACATGATGATGTTGAATATTTAATATTTGGCCATCTTGCATGACCTATATGGTATCTCTTTGTAAGTGGTTGGCAGAAAGTGATTCCTATGTCAATAGCACGGGAAATATTTGCAACTTAGTTGAATTGATGCAGTTTTGGTTTTTATTCAAATGCTGTTTATTTTCGTCGCAATTGTTAAGTTGGAAAAGAAGTCAGATTCTGCATAACAGATTATGATTTTCTGTTAATTGTAAACTAGTTGCACTAAACATCGTTAGGGAAACACTATCTTCCATGTACATTTCCATTGACCAAATTTAGGAATGCAGAAATCTTATCTATAAAAAAATAAAATGATAAGAGTAAAATTCATCATATTTATCCTCTCAACGACCCAGGAATAAATTTTTAAGGTACTGTTTTATGGTTAAAGTTTCTGTCATGCAAAATGCTTAAACATGTATTGTGAATTTTCAAGAGTCAAAGACATATTATGGATATGTGACTGCTGTGGTGAATATATACATACTAATACCATAGCTGCTATTTAGTGTTCTCTTTTCTTTTCTGTTTTCTTTTCTTCTTTCATTGTTCCAGAATTTCATCTACTTTACTAACCTTGGAGCAAATATTACAATTTTAGGTTAAGGTGAAGGCTGCTCTACTCAGGCAATCTAAAACTCGTCTGATTGGACCCAACTGTCCTGGTATTATTAAGCCAGGAGAATGTAAAATTGGTATTATGCCTGGGTACATTCACAAGCCAGGGCGTATAGGAATTGTTTCTCGATCTGGTACTTTGACATATGAAGCGGTAAGATTCCATCTTTGGATTTGAGACCAACCTCTCTATGGTTAATTTTTATTTTTATTTTTGATGCTATATTGTTCAATCTAGAGCATTCAAATAATGAAAATGCTCACCCTCGAATGTTCTTATGGTGTCCCATTTATCTAAAGAGGGCATTATGACTTGTATTTTGATTAAATGTTTCTAAATAATCCGCAGGTTTTCCAAACAACTGCTGTTGGCTTAGGGCAATCAACTTGTGTTGGTATAGGTGGGGATCCTTTCAATGGGACAAACTTTGTTGATTGTATGCAGAAGTTCCTTGCCGATCCTCAGACAGAAGGTAGGTTTGATTTCAGTTAGGTAAATATACTTCGTATGTGATTGTGATGCTACCATCTCGTCCATGTATACAAAATTTGAGGGAGAGACCAGGATGTCCTGTAATCAATTTGCACACAATTCTGTCTTACCAATTCATTTGCAATATGCCTTTGGTGTACAAAGCTGAGTCTACCTTCAAAAGCATCTTAATAGTAATTTACTGAGTTTTTTCATCAAAATGGAAGGAGATGTTTGGCTTCACCGGTTCTTAGCTGCATGTGCTACACTGTCCTTTTTAACAGTATACCAAACTCCAGAAGAGTTAATGAAATGTCTGTTTGGGAAGTGGTTAATCATTTGTGAGAATCTTTCTCATGCCTGGACATTTTTATTCCAGGGATTGTTCTTATTGGAGAGATCGGAGGAACTGCAGAAGAGGATGCTGCTGCTTTAATCAAGGTATATTTAAATATAAATTTGTGGAGTATCTGTTGTATAAAAAGGGCAATTAAGAAGAATCTTATGGGTTTCAAACTTGCCCCTGGACCTAAATTAGTATTCGGACCAGTTTTTTAATATATTTTTTGAGTTTGTTGACAAATGCAATCCTATTCAGAACATGTTTAATATAGTATATCCTAATTGATAGTACTCGGAGACTATTAGTTCATTTTGATAGTACCCGGAGATTGTTGCTTCATTTTTATTGTTTAATTGATTAATTCATAAATTGTGTCATGTTGTTGAGTGGAACTGATTTGTGTTATCTATGATACAGGAAAGTGGAACTGAGAAGCCAATAGTAGCATTCATTGCCGGTCTTACAGCTCCACCCGGTCGTCGTATGGGTCATGCTGGAGGTATGCCTGTTAGCTGTAGATGAATTTCACTAAAAACGTTAAGTTTTAGCATAATCATGCATGTTACGAGTTTGCATTATACGACTCTGATTCCGAGCGTATTATGTATCGTGTTTCATTTGTTTCTGCAGCTTTTGCCTTGTCATCCTAATTTTATTGTTGTTGTTGCAAATGCAGCTATTGTGTCAGGAGGAAAGGGTACTGCCCAGGACAAAATCAAGACCCTAAGGGCAGCTGGGGTGACAGTGGTCGAGTCTCCAGCTAAGATTGGTGTTGCGATGCTAGAATGTTTCAAGCAGCAAGGCCTCTTAAAGGATTAGGTTATGCACCCAATCTCTTTTTTCTTGTTACTACGGGGTGTACGGATTTCACAGAATTCTGGAAGCAGTTTTTGTTTTCTGAATTTGCTTTGTCAATAATTGGAGTTGGTTTTGTAAACACACCTAGCGACACCGTCCTTCAATTGCTAGTCTGTTCTGGAGGAAATTATACCATTTTTCATTTTTAGTATAGATATGTTTTTCGAAATAGTACAACTCTGTTCAAGAGAGAAAAATTCTTGGTGCCCATGTAAGAATGTTAAATTTCTACTTACTGCACTTTTCATGAACATGAGATCGCTACTCTGTTACTTTGATTAAGTTTACGCACCAGTACCACAGCTTTCTGGGACCTCAAGTATTAAATTCAAAGCTTTCGTTACTGTGTGTCATGATGTCTAAATACAACCTTAAGTATTAAATCATAGGATGGGAAAATATATTGTGCCATTTCGTAATTTGCACATAGGATATCCTCTTTGTTTTTTCTCATTTTTTTTTTCTTTTTTGTGATGGAAAAGTAAGATATTTTTTCATGCACGAACGATCAAGGTTTACTCAACCTCCAAAAATATCTTCTCTCTAGTCTTGATGTACAGAAGTCCATCTTTCACTCTGTAGTTCTTATCCTGCAAACAAAAATGCCTGGTACAAGTCTCCTCTGTTACACACCTACATCATCAACTATATTCAGAAGACCATCAAATTCAAATGAGTTTCATATCTATTCTCCTACAACAAGGAAATTCAAATTCAATACCTTGAGATGTAAATCATCATCATCCTCTTCTTTGGTTACAGATTTTGATTTGTATGATCTTCTAGGTATTGACAGTTCTTCAGATCATTCGCAAATCAAGATAGCTTACCGGTCGCTCCAGAAACGGTGCCATCCTGATATTGCTGGGCCTGCTGGCCATGACATGGCTATCATACTCAATGACGCCTATTCTATTTTATCAGATCCTAATTTACGCCATGCTTACGATAAGGTCAGTATGTTTGGATGCTAAGCTCTCACAACTTAAGTTGAGTGGAAGTATCCGACAGGAGTTGAGAGTAGTTTCCGTTGGGTGCATGCCATTATTTCATTATTATTTCTTTACTTGATTTATTGTTGCTGAATAGGAACATGCCAAAATCGAAGACTTCAAGGGATTTACAGGCAAACCAATCTACTCCACATGGTTTGGAACAGAGAGCGAAGAACGAGCCGTGTTTGTTGATGAAGTCAAGTGTGTTGGTTGCTTAAAATGTGCATTATTCGCCGAAAAAACGTTCGCTATTGAATCTGTTTACGGGCGAGCTAGAGTTGTTGCTCAGTGGGCAGATCCTGAAGATAGAATCCAAGATGCTATACAATCATGCCCAGTTGATTGCATTTCGTATGTTCGTGATCAATCTTCATTTACATGGTCTAAACTACTAAGTGCACTAATGATATTTCGTATCTAGTTGATCTCAAAATACTTGTATTGAACTTTCAGGATGGTAGAGAGGTCAGATTTAGCTGCCTTGGAGTTCTTAATGTCGAAACAACCCCGTGCCACTGTAAGAATGAGTACAGGAAATTCAGTTGGAGCTCGTGTGTCAAATATATTTGTCGACATCAAGAAGTTCCAGTCTAGATTTGATGAAGCCAAGCATAAAGCCTCTGACAAAGTTTCCCAGGTAAAACTCAAAGCAAGAGCAATTACTAACATGAAGCAAGAGCAATCACAATAATAACCATCTCATATATTGATTTTCCAGTTAAATTAAGCACTAGAATGACTAAAGCACCTCATATTTTTCTGTTAAGCAGGAATCAGATTTACAAAGAGAAGCAAGAATAACCGCTTTCCAAGCCATTAGATCAATTTCAAATTGGTTATACTGGCAATCGCGGAAAACTCAAACAAACACGCCAGGGCTTCGCCAGACTCTGATGCTGTTAGCTGGGAAAACAACTCAACCAGACACTAACAAGCTCCGGGATGCAGCAGAAGCTAGGCGAAAGGCAAGAGATTATGCTAGTCCCACAATTAAAACGCGGACCAACCCCAGCGTAAATGATGATTATTGGACCCCATCACCCTTAACAAGTTCTACCTCTGCTACAGCATCAGAGTCAAAAGCAGAATCTAGTTCAGTAAATGTTGATCAACCTAAGGCGACAGAGGAGCTTAATGATCGCACCTTTAGCAGGAAAATCCGTGACCGTCCTCGGAACCCAATCAAATTGGCTTTTCCAATTGGGACTGCAGCAATTGCCGCCATTGTTATACGGTTACGTGTTGGAGAGAGCTCCATTGGTAGTGTGAATGAACATATGGGTGGGTCTATGATATTAGATGTTGTCAATAGTTCTTGGTTACAAGTGATATTGGCTGGTGTTACTTGGTATTTAATTGGAATGGCAATTGTAGAGTTGGTAGACATTGCTAGAGGTAATAAAGGTTCAAGTTAAGGGATGTTAAGATTGGGCTGGGTTTAGTTTCTGAAATATACATGAATAGTTAGCAAATCCTTCTATACTAGTATTTGTACGAGATATAATAGAAAATCAATCATTTGGAATAGAAAATTCTGTTTATCCATTTTAAACATAAAACATCTGCCCGAATGAGCAATGTTAGATTCAATTTTATTATGAATTACAGAATAGGAATTGGTACTAGTGAATTTAACACTAAGCAAAAACAGAACCTTCCATGACAATAACAGCTTTCCCTCGGATTTTCACTCTCTGGGTATTCTCCTCTAAATGGAGATCCAAAACTCCACCCCTTGGAGATGCCTGTATACGCACATTAGAATCCATTGTAAATACAAACCGGACGCACATTTTTAGAGAAAGAGAGCGATAGCAAAGAGAAGAAGATACCATGTAGGTGAGAAAATCAGATTTTCCCAACTTCTTGCTCCAATATGGCGCTAAGGCACAGTGTGCACTCCCACAAACAGGATCCTGAAGGATTGCGTGCCATAAGTCATTAACCAAGAAAACCAGAGGTTGGCAGTTTAACTTGATTAAGTATAGTTTATACACAAATCTTGATAATTTCACCTCATTGATGCCCAACTTTGGGCAGAAGAAGCGAGAAAAGAAATCGAATTCAGACCCATGAGGAGCACTACCAGTTATGATGACTCCTGCAGCTGAGCACTTCAGCAGTTCATCAAACTGCGGCTCCAACTCAGCTACAATTTGTCCTGAAGCAAGCTCGACCTAAAGAAATCAAACATAATCCATTTTCCACAGGTCAAAATCCACGCAAATGTGAAAGCTTTCTATATGGAAAAACAAGAGGGGAGGAAGTACAATGATGAAGCCAGTAGTATTCGTTTTCTTTGTGTTAATGACGGAAGCGCCATTCAGAGTTAGAGGAATTGAAGGGATATCAGTAGGATCACATTCAATCACGGAAACTGTGGGGAAATCCAATTCAATGGAGAAGTCTTTTTTTGATGTACAACTAGAAACCTTCGGTCCTTTATGGATCTTTTTAGCAGTCAAAATTCCTGACAGTGTGAGGAACTCAATTACATTCGATTTTACCAAACCAGAACTGAAGAGAACATGTGCAGCTGCTAAAGTTGCATGACCACAAAGTTCAACCTGCAAACAGAAATGAGAATCATGAAAATGCAGTATATTTGAGACCATAGACCAAATAAAAATTTAAGAAGCGGCTAGAATATATAAAACATATGCATCGTTTAACCAAAGCTAACCTCACCATGTATCCTTTAACCAGAACTTCATGAAATGTTCTGTACTATTTCGCTAAACTGGTTTTTCATTTATCTACAGAACTTGCACGTTTTGTGGAGGCTACTAATCATCATTGCGCACAGAGCTAAGCAAGTAATTTGGGTCTAATCTTAACTTCTCACGGTTCCCAGAGTCTATAATATCCACTCTCTAGCCTTGAACAACAGCCGGCAAAGTTGCCCGTCTTTCACTAGCTTTCAACAAATGCTTAAATGGAGCTAAAATTCACTTTCAAGAACCAAGTTTGCAACTATTGGAATAAAAAAACACACGCCCAAAAATGAGGGGTTCAAGACTTCAAGTAAAATTGAACTAAAATGAATCACAAACACCTTGCGTACATTCTGCTACGGGGACCTAATCAAACTTCGATCTAAAATCAAGAATTTGAAAGTAAGAGATGAACCTCAGCAACAGGAGTAAACCACCTGAGATGGAATCTGGGGTTTGATTTGGAGTCATCTGTTTCTTGATCCCTATCATCATCATGGTTATGAATGCGAGTTAAGTAACAAGTTTCAGAGATGTTGAACTCCATAGCAACTGCTTGCAACCATTCTTCATCTCTTTCTTCTTCTAACAAGCACACAGCTGCTGGGTTTCCCTTAAATGCCGTATCTGTGAATGCATCCACCTGAAAACATTTCCAGACAACAAAACAAGTGAACAAAGAGAAGCTGAGAAAGAAACAGAGTCATAGAGAGTATGAAGTCTTACTACAGAAAATTTAACAGGTTTTTTCTCCATTATCATCAGGATATTGATAATCAAACGATTTATTGCCTGTGTGCCTCTTGGTTGAGTTGCAACCAATTTCAGTATGGAGTTGTTTGAATAATCGGACACATTGTGTCAACAAGGGTTGGTCATCAAGACTGATGGGGGTTGGTGTTAGGTGAAGAGTGATGTAAGCAGTGAGCGTACTGAAAGTTAGCACCCAATGGCAATTATTCATAGGCGACAAAACTAGAATTGTAAACTTCAAAATTATTATTAGTGCTAATCATATGAATTGTAAAGTTCTTAGTGCTGCACTCAAAAAGTTTTCTGATGGCTTAACAACTCCGACTCAAGATTCTGATTCCACGCACCTTGTTTGTTTACTCTTGACTCATCTGAGTTGTCTGGATATGAGTCATCTGGATCTGAGTGAAATCATCTGACTTGAGTCAGATCTGACTCAATATGTTTGTTTTGAGTCAGATCTGACTCAACTCAAAAATATGTGAGTCAGTGGTTTGATCCCATGAGTCAGTGGTATTTTGTTACCTGGCTCAAACGAGTCCGATTCAGAGGTTAGGTATGAGTCAGAGGTCGAGTCAAATCTGACTCAAAGTAGAAAACAAACAGTCTGACTGCTGACTCGGCACGAGTCGGGGGTTGACTCAGACCCAGACGTCGAGTCAGCTGCAAACAAACAAGGTGTAGTCTTTTGTCTAGTCTAGACCCTAGAGTTTCCTGATTATCCATATTATATGGAGTAGTATTTGTTTTCAGTGATCTCGTGACCTTAGTTTGTAGTATTTGATTAATGAAATTTTGTTTGCTTAGAGAAAACAAACAAGGAATCAGTGTTAAGAAAGATTCCTAACTAGTGAAGGAAATGTAATATGGAATTGAGAATGTTCAGGTTAAACTAGGATAACAATGGAATTCCCATTGTAATTACATGATTAACAATGCAGTGCGATTCTTGTATAGTCCTTGCACACAGAAAACCTATAGGCTAAGAGCAATTCCTATGGTAACTGACAAATAAAAATATTTGCCAAATCATGTGGATGGAGAAATAAGTTTCACCACTATGCAGAGCCCACCTGAGTTTAGAATGACCTTGTGAGAATTGATAACATGGCTTTTGATAAGGTTGGGAAAAATTACGGATAATTTTATAATAATAAATAAATAAATAAAATCCATTGTTATCCGCTAGAAGAAAAAAATATGATGAAGAAAAACGCGAAAGAAATATTGTTGAGGGTGATATTGTAACCGTCGGATGACTCGTTTTTCATCTTAAGTAATCAGATTGTGCGTTGAACCGTGAATCGAAGATTTATGGTCATCTTTCTATGACTGAAAATAATAAGATTTCATAATTTAAATGTAATCTATTAATTTATATAATAATCGGCGGCTCAGTGAATTGAATCTTAGCATAATACGCTAAAGGCCGTGGGTTTGAGAACTTTCTAGCTGAGGCTTGAAGACTGTAAATCGTGACATGACTCGTTTGCAAGGTTTTAGAATCCTGAATCTTGGCGTGACTCATTTTTCAAGTTATGTTGAAACGATGACGGTTCGCAAATATGTCGAAAAGATGACAATTTGCAAATCGGAATCGGAAATGCTATTCCCCTCTCTAAACAGCGAGTCCAAATTTGTCTAAAGAGTGTATATTTAACATATTCTTCTGATTGGTTGATTATTTAACTGATGGCCCCATTATCCTCCATGTTTAGAATCTCGACCCTCGTCACATAACTCCCAAAATTAAATCAATGATGGAAATTTAAATGTTACGTGGTGCACAAATTCGGACTCCTAAACAGCTCTCTATTCTGCGCTTGATCTGAGGCGGCCATCTTTGCTGTCCAATAAGACAAAAAAAAACACATAAGGTCGGAGCACGTGAAATTCTCTCTCTCCTTCTTTAAATTTTTTCCAAAGTTTTCTGTTTTGAATAAAAATAAAATGTGGGGTTTCTGAAGTTCTCCTCTATATATGTACTTCATCTTCTTCTCCATTGTCTTTCCGAATTAAGCACACACAGTGAAGAAAATAAAAAATAAAAGCCATTAGCCATCGGATGATTCCCGTTGATGATGTCAAATAAGAAGCGAAAGCTTAAGAAACAACCTATAAATCAGATCCCACATCTATATGACTATATCTATGAATTTGGGTATGTTTTGATGTTTGTAAAAATTGGAATTGGATTTTTAGTTTTTCTTTTTAAGTAGTAATTTAGGGTTATGTACTTTAGTTATGAACCCATCTCTCAATTTGTGATTCTATGGTGTAATCAAGAAAGAACCCATATTTTTAATTTCCATTGTTGGGATATGTTGTGGGTTTTGTATGAATTTGATTTTACTAATTTGAGTCATTGTATTTTATTTTCTAATTTGAATCATGATGATTTTGGTTTTATTTTTTGGGATGAGATTGAAATAAGGTGTGAATCGCATGTTTTTAATGGGTTTCTAGGTACTGGGATGGTTTGAACAGGTGATTTTTTGTCAATTAATTGTAAAAACCCTAACTTATTTTCTCACAAATCAAAGGGTATTCAGTCAGGGAATTCAATCTGGACTCCAGGCTGTGGTGGTGATAGAATTTAACACAAATGAGTTTTGTTGAATTTAGATTATTTATTTTTTTAGCTTGAAACCTTCATCTAATTTTATTTTTTTTGAAGCATGAAATTTATTAGGTTAGACTGAAATTACACGGGGTACGTAATACCCATAGAGTCTGCTATTACAATAGAACTGATAGTCTGCGGAATTGTATGTTCCCAGACTGTTGTTGTGAGTCTCCCTATGGAGCAATCATCCGCTGCTCGATTTGCTAAACCGTCTGCCGCTTGATTTGCTTCTCGGTAGATGTGTGTAACGGTATATTGCTGGATTTGGGTGAGCCTTTGTTTGATCTCTGCAACCAGATCAGATATATACCATGGGGCATCTGTATCTGAGGTTAGAAATCTCATTAAATTTTCTGAATCTGTTTCAAATTGGACTTTTGGCTATCCTCGTTCCGTCGCCGTTTTAGAGGCTATGTGCATGGCCCAAGTCTCCGCTGCAAGTGCTGTGGTGATGCCTAGCGGTTGTGCCATTGCAAGGATTGTGCTGGTTTCCTCATTTCGACATATAATACCTGCTCCCGCTATTCCGGGGCTTCCCCTTGCTTCCCCATCCGTGTTGATTTTGATCCAATCTGATTGAGGATTGAGCCATCCCACAAAGATGGTTGAAGTTGTTATTGTTCTTTGTGCATGGTTTGCAAATGGAAGCATCCTAGGGAGCACCGGTGGGAGGTGTTTTTGGGCCCATGAATATTCCTGCTGGAGCTTGATGGCCATTTGCATTACACTTGTTGGATTTTTTTTGTTGTTGGCGATACATCACGTCGTTCTTGGTTAACCATAAGGACCAAAAAGGAAGCAGAAGGTTGTTGTGATCGGTGTATACACTTTTGTTTGAAGAATTTCGAATATGGTTGTTTGGTAAGGTAGTGAGTTGGGTATTCCTTGAGTGGCGACTTGATGGTTTCTAAGGTGGTTTAGTAAGAGGTTCCAAGAATCTATAGCTATTTGACAGTGTAGCAGAATGTGATTGGATGTTTCAGGATTAAAACTGCATTGAGGGCATAGGTTGGAATTGGTGAGTTGGATGCGGTGAAGAATGTTGAGGGTTGGTAAACTCTCATAAAATGCTTTCCACATGAAAAGTTGTACTTTTGGGGGACATGGGAGTGTCCAAAGGAAATTGGATGGTGGAAGGAGGTTTTGTTGAGTTTGCGCTGAAGTGCTAATGAGGCAGTTGTATCCTGAAGCATTAGTATATTGTCCGCTTTTGGTAAAAGACCATATGATCCTATCTGGTTGGTTGTTCTGTGGGATGTGGATGTTAATGATTCGTTGAATTATGGGGTGGGGTAGTAGGCTCAACCTTTCATGATCCAAATTCCTGGTTGATGGGTCGATGATGTCGACAATTGATTGTATTGGATAACAAGAAGCTGGGTTAATGGTATTTTCAAATTGTGGGATCCAGTTTGCTTGTATGGGGGTGTGTAAACCATCTCCTATTTGGTGAAAGAGATGTTGTTTGATAAATGGTATGAGCGAGGCCATCTGTCTCCACTGTGGGCTAGGGGAAGACACGAGAGGTGGGATGCTCTTGAAAATGGGGGTCTGGTCAAGGTATTTTGCATTATACAATTTGGCTAAGACAGAGGTAAGGTTTTTGTGAATGTTCCAAACTCGTTTCATGAGTAGCGCCTTGTTGTGTTCCTTGCTATTTCGGATACCAAGGCCTCCTTATGATTTGGCTTTGTGGAGCTTGTCTTTTCCTAGTGGGTGGAGTTTCTTGATTGAAGAATCGTAGCCCTAGAAGAAGTTTGTCGTGATACGATCCATTTTCTGGTGGACATGAGAAGGAATGATTTGGGTTTGCATGAGATGGTTGGCAGTAGGGATTAGGGACGATTTTATGAGTGCGAATCTTCCTGTTTGGCTGAGGCATTTTGTCATCCATCCTTTTGCTTTGCGTGCTAGCCGTTGAAGTAGAGGGGCAAATATGTGGCTAGAGGATCTTGTTAGAGCACTTCTCGGTCGAATTCGCAAGCGTTGCTATCTCAAGCTTGTTTTCAAGTTTAGTTGCCAAAACTATAAGTCTTGATTTCTAGTCTACTTATAGCTAAGTCTCGGATTTGGATATAAAGTGTAGTTTAGCTTTAGACTTCACGGCGTTCATCGATTGAAGACGAAGAACTACTAAGGGGATCTTGTGGAACTTCATCAACAAAAGGTATGTGGAGACTTGAACTCATCTATCACTCAAAAGTCTATCTACTCTATCTCCTATTTAAGACAAAAGTCGTATAACTATATAGACTTCTATTATACACATTTGATATTTCAAGCTGAGTTTAACTCGCTTACATATTTCTCGAAATATGTGTTGGTAATCTTTCGCTTTAACCAAGTTCATCTTATACTCTTGACGAAAGTCAAAAGATGATCATATGAAAATCACCTTGTAACATCTCGTTTGATGTAGACTCGGAATGTTTCGTATTGATTATGTCAATCACTTGAAAATGGCTTTGATGCTAATAGCTAGTGAAAACAACTATTGTCGTCTTCTAAGAATGTTTCAATGATTGAAATAGAGTTTAGAACAAATGGATTTAAGAACACTATGTGTACTTGCATATATGTAATCCATGTCCGGAAACCATGGTATGCATACCCGCATGCGTACTTGGTGGTTTGAGGAAGTCCGGGAACCTGGTATGCAAACCAGTACGCGTACTGGCGTAAGGTTCAGGTCCGGGAAATTCTGCTGAGTTTGGATGTTGATTTGGTATGCGTACCAGTTCGCGTACTGGCGAAACCCAAACTTGGTCCGGCTACTTAGGTACGCATACCTAAGTATATGATGTTCTAAAATCGGTTTGTTCATGAACTAATACATTTATATAATAAGGAATGCAATCTTTTGCAAACCGTGGCTATAATGTTCATGACTTGATTCTAGTGAATCAAAATTGATTTTTCTTCATTTGTGTCTTGTATACTTCTATGAGAATATAAACAATTGAACAACTCTAGAACTAGTTTCATTTGAGTCATTTAAACTAGTTATGGTTAAGATGAATAAGGTTGATATGAAAGTGTTCATATGGCTAACCTCGGTTAACTATTGTTGAGCCAACAAGGTGTACACGTTTAGGTACGGTTACTCATATCTAAATGAAGGTACATTTCATTTGTGTATAACAAACTAAGTTCGATCTAAGGGTTGAAAGATATTAGCTTGAGTCTAATCAGGTTTTCATCTAACGGCGAATATTGAATGCTTTGTTACCAAGGTAACATTGATTGCAAACCCTGATTTGAAGACTATATAAAGGAGAACTCTAACAACTGTGAAACCTAATCTCCACACCTCCTGTGTGATACTAGTTGCGACTAGAGTCGATTCTCCTTTAACCTTAGGTTTTCTCCAAAACCCTGTAGGTTAATGACTTAAAGACTTCATTGGGATTGTAAAGCCAGACCCAACTATTTCTTTGTAGTTGCGTGTTCTGATCTTGCTGTTTTCTATCGTGATTGAGTACTATATTCTCTAAGATTTGCTCGAGATTTATTCTCCGATAGGCAAGATAAAAAGTTGTCACAAACATCTTCGTCTCATTGTTTGTGATTCCACAATATCTTGTTTCGCTACCATACGATTAAGATTATTATGAGGTGATTGATATTACTAAGCTGTTTTTCGGGAATATAAGTCCGGTGTATCAATTGGTTCTTGTTCACCTTGATTTATCAAAAGACGAAACAAAACTCTTAGGTATTTCTGTGGGAGACAGATTTATCTATTCAATAGACTTTTATGTGTGAGACAGACTGGTTTATCAATTCTTCGACTTTGGGTCGTAACAACTCTTAGTTGTGGGTCAGCTAAGGGAATCAAGTGCGCAGAGTCCTACTGGGATTCAGAGGCGTAAGGAACGTGACTGTACCTTGATCAGTGTGAGATTGGTTAGGGCTCAACTACATTCCAGTCCGAAGTTAACTTGTAGTAGGCTAGTGTCTGTAGCGGCTTAATACAGTGTGGTGTTCAAATCTGGACTAGGTCTCGGGGTTTTTCTGCATTTACGGTTTCCTCGTTAACAAAATTTCTGGTGTTTGTGTTATTTCTTTTCCGCATTATATTTTCTATATAATTGAAATATCACAGGTTGTGCGTAGTTCAATCAATTAGATAATCCAACCTTTGGTTGTTGATATAAATTGATTGACACTTGAACATTGGTCTTTGGTACCGTTCAAGTTGTTTCACATAATAATCAGGCTCACGGATTTCTATCTGTTTGATTTGCTGATTACATTGTGAAACAAAGATACAACTTTTTGATATATTTCCATTGATTGAGTCTGACTGTCTAGTTGATTCTCTTGGAATTATATTGGAGTTTGTCCATACAGATTGCTAAGAGAAATATTTTGTGCGGTTGTTAGACCCACCGCTTTTTCAATTGGTATCAGAGCAAGCAAACACGTTAAGACCTCATAAGTCTGTGTTTGTAGCGATCTGACTATATGGACAGAGGAGCTATCTCTATAAACGTACCACCAGTCTTCGATGGCTCAAGTTACTCATGGTGGAAAATTGCTATGTGTGCCTTTCTTCAAGCGCGTGATTTTCAAACATGGGTTTATGTTGTTAATGGCTATGATCCTCCAATGGTTACAGTAGATGTTGTATCTATTGCTAAGGATATTGGTAGATATGAACCTAACGAGATTCTCGCTGCAAAGAAAAATTCTGATGTTTCAAATGCTATCATACATGCCATTACCCCAGATCTTCAGCACCATGTGACTACGTGCACTAAGTCTAAAGATGCGTGGGATATCTTAGAAACTGTATTCGAAGGAAATTCCTCTGGGAAAGAAGATAGGCTTCAAAACCTATGTTTTGAATAGGAAAACCTTCGTATTGCTTATGAGGATTCATTTGATGAGTTTAATCACAAAGTGTCTAAAATTGTTAATGCATATTTTGCATTGGGTAAGACTATTCCTGAAAAGGACATTGTGATGAAAATTCTCAGATCGCTGCCAGCCAAATACGATTCTAAGAAGCATGCCATCATTGAAGGAAATAACCTTAACACTCTTTCCAGAAACACATTGGTTGGGAAGTTAAAGATTTTGATCATGAGCATTCATCCAAATCTGGAAAGGATATTGCTTTCAAGGCACAAAATAACACTAAATTACTTGATAAAAGTAAGAGTGTTGGCATCTCTGAAGATGATCCTTCATAGACTGATTTATCAGATGAAGATCTTGATCAGTCAGTCTCTTTGATCACAAGACAGTTTAGAGATCTTCTTTTGAAGAGAAGTACATGGTTCACCAGAGACAAACCTAAGTCATCAGTTAAACCTCATAATCGTGTTCCTCCTAAAAACAGGGATACTGATGACGAGGATATGCCACAGTGCTTCAAGTGTAAAGGCTTTGGTCATTTTGAAAATGAGTGTCCAAATCTCAAAAAGTACACTGGAAACAAAGGTCTTGATGAAATATCTGATCACTATGATTCTAATGAAGACGAAAAATCAAGTGTTGCACTCTTCTGTGAAAATATTGATATTGATAATTGTAGTAATACGAACATCAACCTCGATATTCTTCCGGGAGAAACTTCAACCGCTTTGGAGGATAAAATGGATCTCTCCTTGTCTACTGGAAATTCATCTACTAATGTTTCAGATTTTACCGTGTGTCTAGCAGCTTGCACAACCATGGCGTCTGAATCATCCTCTCTATTGACATGTTCTTATTGTAATCTCAAGAGTCATGAACTCTCCAATTGTTTCAAGTAAAAACATAAGATAAGATATGTCAATAAACTACAACGGAGACAAAATCGATTAGCAAACAAACTCAAATTTGTTCAGAAGTCGACTGAGGTATGTTCCCTTATCTCCTCTCCAAAGAAGTTAATTTCCAAAGAATTGTCTAGACCATTAGAAAAAAGAATACGGTCTAGACAATCTGTGAAACAGGGTTATAAGAATTCCATTCAAGAAAGTCATGGTGGACAGATTATTGTTCACCCCAGCACAACTTAATTGTGCTGGTTGTGTATCTTGTCTCATGTGCCTGGTTCAAAAGAGACAAGAGTTTGCACACTTCAGGCTTTAGGAAAAAGAGAAAAGTTTTTTTTGTTGTTTTTTCTTTATCTTTCTTTTTGTCGTTTTGGAATTCTTCCATCTTTTCACATCTAATTGATATTGAAAAAGATTTCCCTGTTTGATTAATAAAAGAGGGTTAAAATCGACAATTCTGCCTTCTTTAGGGATGAGAGTTGTGCGTACGTGAATCCTTTTAGTATAAAGGTTCCGTAACCCTACATTCCTTTTTCCTTCTCTGAAAAACCTTTTATCACAAGACTGCTTGTTGAGTCTTATTTATGAAATCCTCTCACAATCTCATATGGATATGAAGAATCCAAGCATTATGTATTCTGATGGAAAGGTTGTTAATATGATTGTTAAGCCATCAATTATGAAGGAAAAAAGATAAATCTCCTGTACCTTCAACTTTGAAAAGAAAAAAGAGGAATGTGAGAAAACCAAGAGTTGTTTCGTCTAATCAACAGAAGTTCTCTGGGGTTCTTTAAGAGTTGAAGGAAACAAGAAAGGAGATTCATGAAATAAAGGCTATTGTTTTTAGGACTCTAGAAATTCAGAAGGCCCTGGTTCGGAATCAGTCTAAAAGGTTTGTTGGAATTAACTCCTTTCTTCATGAACCTTATGTTCATATGGCTGTTGACGACAAGGAGTTCAGGGATGATAAAGAATTTTTTAGAGGTCTTAATGTCTAGGAAACTTCTTATAAGAGTTTATTCTTGTGTTTTAAGAAGGATAACTAGGGTTTGGAATAGCCATTATTGTGAGTGCACATAGCTATTTCCAACGATTTTCATCTTGCAATGTTTTTATATTTATTTATTTATATTCTAAAGTTTATTTGGAAGATGATTTTGCAGTATTAATCTTTATGGTTTCATATATTGCAACTTGTTATGGGATATGTGTGTTTGCGTCCGTGAACTATGATTGTCCCATATATGTCAAAAGTTAAGTCTTTCATATGTCATTATGCAAATATTGATGAAAGATAGGATGAACTTTTGTTTACAAAGATTAAGTGTCTCTATGCAAATAGTGATGAAAGATAGAATGAATCTTTGTTTATTCTACAATATTGGTCTTCCCTGATCCACATCTTTGTGTAAATAATGTGCGGCTCCGTAAGTTCTCTTATGTGAGCATTTCCGATTAAATTAATCATGGGTTCTCTTGTGGTTAATTTAATTGAGTATTTTGGATACAAATTCATGTCTCATGTGATTTGTTAATGTCCAAAGAAATCCTTATTTTCTTGTGAAAGTAAGGTCGCTCTTGTTGTTCTTTTGGAAATGACATTATATGGGGGAGAGTTCTTAATTGAACTTGTGCTTAATTGCCAAATCTTTGTGGGGAGTGCGGCTGTGGAATATTGTAGGAGTTATCTTGTATCTTTATAAACTCCTTGATGAATGCATTTAGCTTCGGCTATATGATGGCATCTAAATAAGTTGATATGTTGTTCTCTTTTGGTCATGAAGTATCTCTATGGAAATTTCATTAGGATCCCACTAATTTTCGTACCTTTGCCAATTTTTATGGAAAAAAAGGGAGAGAATTAATGTGTAGTTCACACTACAAATACATATGGTTTACGGATCATTATGTAAGGGGGAGTGGTTTTCATGTGAGATGAAGTATTGACTAAGGGGGAGTGATACATATCACCATAGTATTTATGTCAAAGTTGTGATACAATTGAACTTTGATGTTATAGCTACGGATCTTCAACAACTATGATGCTGAGTTGAACACATTCAGAATCATTGGAGTACTTGGAAGTGATGAAGATTTCGAGTAATGTTGAAGAACCAAGGAGATCACGCATTTGGATGAGAAGCTACAAAGTTTATTTATTTTGTAATCCATATGTATTGATAGTTTTGTCACTAAAATTGACAAAGGGGGAGATTGTTAGAGCACTGCTCGGTCGAACTCGCAAGCGTTGCTATCTCAAGCTTGTTGTCAAGTTTAGTTTCCAAAACTATAAGTATTGATTTCTAGTCTACTTATAGCTAAGTCTCGGATTAGGATAGAAAGTGTAGTTGAGCTTTAGGCTTCACGGTGTTCATCGATTGAAGACGAAGAACTACTAAGGGGAGTTTGTGGAACTTCATCAACAAAAGGTATGTGGAGACTTGAACTCATCTATCACTCAAAAGTCTATATACTCTATCTCTTATTTGAGACAAAAGTCGTATAGCTATATAGACTTCTATTATACACATTTGATATTTCGAGATGAGTTTAACTCGCTTACATATTTCTCGAAATATGTGTTGGTAAACTTTTTCTTTAACCAAGTTCATCTTATACTCTTGACGAAAGTCAAAAGATGATCATATGAAAATCGCCTTGTAATATCTCGTTTGATGTAGACTCGGAATGTTTTGTATTGATTATGTCAATCACTTGAAAATGGTTTTGATACTAATAGTTAGTGAAAACAATTATTGTCATCCTCTAAGAATGTTTCAATGATTAAAATAGAGTTTAGAACAAATGGATTTAAGCATACTATGTGTACTTGCATATATGTAATCTATGTCCGAGAACCATGGTATGCATACCCGTATGCGTACTTGGTTGTTTGAGGAAGTCCGGGAACCTGGTATGCAAACCGGCACACGTACTGGCGTAAGGTTCAGGTCCGGGAAATTCTGCTGAGTTTGGATGTTGATTTGGTATGCGTACCAGTTCGCGTACTGGCGAAACCCAAATGTTAGAGCATAGCTCGGTTGAACCCACCAAGTGTTGGTATGTCAAGTTTGGTTGTCATATTTTAGTGAATAAAAACTCATTTAAAGAGTCGCTTGATTATATACTAGAGTCAACTTCGTATAGGTTAGCTTGAAAGTGTTAGGATATGAGACTTACAAGTATTACATGAAGACTTGAAGAATGTGAAGAAGTATGGAGCTACAACGACAACATCATCCTTCTTCTTGAGGTTAGTAATATTTGACTTGAACTGTTTCATTCCCTAATGTATCTTTCAAGTCGTGCATATTGAAAACATAACTGCGAAGCTGTGTATGATACTCTAGTTAGACATAGTATTAAGGAATACAATACGAGGTTTATTGCTTAACCATTAAACTTTGTATATAAGACATCGACATGATCATATGAATGATATTGTGATTATGTATGGGTATGAGTGAAGATTTCATCCTAGGAAACAATGTTTAACATTCGTTTAAAGGAAGTAAGTTCATAAACTCGTTTTGTGAATCTAAAGGGAATTCGCTAGGCTTATTGGTATTGTTATTCATTGCAAATCTATTTTGAATTACCAATATGTGTGTTTAGTATAACCGCTCATAAAATTGTTTATGTATCTTGGTAAATCTATTCACAAGGCCTGACTTATGTATTGGTATGACTTTTATTAATGAAACCGATCTTAAGTAATCACTCAAGATGGTATGATCGATGGCTTGTAAATAGCAACTTTTATCTAGTCATTGGGAAACCGATCCTAGTAAGAGGTGCAACAAATTTTCAAGAGGGAATCGATCCTTGTAAGGGGTGCAACACGTTTTTAGTAGATGGGGGAACCGATCCAATGAACATGTGCAACAAGTTTGTAGTTTTGGGGGAACCGATCCTATGAACATGTGCAACCGAATACAGGTAGTTACATAAGTTGTGGGGAACCAATCCTAGTACCTAGTCAACCGAATTTTGGTAACTAGCATGACTATGCACAATACTCACATGGAGGTAGAACCGAACTTGTTTTGGTAGAACCGTGAAACCCATGATTGGTGATTTGATAGGATAATCAATCACGTAGTTCTTGGAATTCAGATGAACCAATTCTAAACTTGTTTGGAAGTGTGGAAAATCGTTTCCAAGATTGTAAGTATGAAAAAGGACTTGCAAAGTAAAGATGTCGACATACTTTGAACATGTGCAGTAACTCTTATCATTAATTGTTCAAAGATATTCCTTAATAGCTAAAGGAGAATCCCAGGATCGAAATAAATTGAGAATCTTTTATTTAAGGTTTCTTAGTTTTATATGCTATTTAATCTCCAGCAATTAAATGCATATCTTTAGAAAATAATAATTAGTAATGTGCATTTACTGATTATAGATTTTTCTATTGGGATTTCGGTCAATTTTAGGACAGTGCATTTCCAGGAGTTATGAAAACCGATTTTGTTTTTATTGCATATCTTTGAGAATATTCGGTTTTGGAAATTCCTTAGTGTCCAAATTTCCTTGTCTATAAATATTTAAAGTAAATCACACAAACGTTAATTCCTATTTTACTTGATAGACAATTGATAGACGCATTTATGTGTTTATTTTCGTCTCTACTGTGCATATTGTTAGTACCCATTTTTGTACTTATTATGGTATTTTGTGTGTGTGTAGGTATTTTTGGGGAATAAACATTTTTGGAAAAATCGGCTCGAAAAGTTGTCTAAATGCACCCCAAGGGAGAAGTGTTATACGGACTCCAGCAGCGGATAAGGGGCACCCATGGCTATGTGTAGCCCAAATTCATCTTTAGCACCCATCTTCATCATTTGAAAATGGATTTTTGGCGAGAAATTGCTTTTCTTCACTGGCAGTTGGGTCGATCGATTTTTTGATGATGTTATGAAGAGACTAAAGGGCTGATTTTTTATGGGTAGTTGTGATATGACCTAATAAACATGTTTTGGGCTTTAGGTTCGACCGAATTTGGCTGAGTAATCCGCAAGAAGAAAACAGGGAGAAACGAGAATATCACGTTTCGATGAGATTATGTGGAAGATTGCGTGAAGATTAGAGCGAGTTTAACATCTTATCAGCGTGCAAGAAGTGTGTGGAGATAAAACAGATGCGTGGAGGAGATAAACAAGGGAAGAATCACGTAAATATGGAAGAATATCATCCCCGAGTAAAAGAAAATATTTTGGATTTATTAGCGAGATTTCTTGGTGTTGGTTGATATAAATAGGTTGTTGGGGTCTCACTGTGCGGGGGAAGAAAGTTTGGGGACGAGAGGAGAGCTCAGGAGGCGTGAATCAAGAGTTTTCAGAACTCTATTGTTGTTGCTGCTGCTGCTGCTCGTGAAGAACAGGGAAACATCGACGGTTTCTTCAACTGGTTGTAACAGTTTCTTCAACTGGTTTGCAACATTTATCTTCGTTGTAACAGTTTCTTCAACTGGTTTGCAACATTTATCTTCATTGTAACAGTTTCTTCATCCTCTTCTGCAACATTTATCTTCAGATTTGTAACAATTATCTTCATCATAACAGTTGAGAGTTGAAACAGTCGGTCTGTAACGCACCTGTGCTGTTGTAGATTTCCTGTTTCATTATTTTCTCTTCTTGTAAACACTTTTTGAGCCATGAATACATATTTTGAGTGTGTTTTCGACATGATGAGTTAAACCCCAACACTGGGACGACGGAGGAGGCCAAACTTCATACATGGGTAAATTTATTTTTATTCTTTTTATGACTTTTGCATTGAAATTAATTGAAATATGATTTGATTAAATTGGTTGTCATTTTATTAGATTGGTCATGCTTAGCTTAGGTGATTTGATGTCCCATGCTTAACATTTACAATCAATGTTTTGAGGATCTACCTTGGCAAAAATAGAGTCCATGTTTATATTTCTTGAGCTAAAATTGTTGAGAATAAATAAGTGAACCTTATATTATAAAGATTGGCTAATTCCTTAGTCCCAGTACCTCTCTCCCATTTGTAATATTATTGTATATTTTTATTAAATTTAAAAACTCGAATATTCACAAGTCTTAGAGTTCGAATCATTTTTACTACAACTTCAAAATCACATCAACAATCCCTAGAGTTTGGTTAAGTCCGAACCTATTATCAAGTAAACATACTTCGTTGTTGTATTGTCTCGATCTCGTATACATAGACAATCACACGAAGTGTGAACCGATTAGTTGTATTGTCTCGACTCAGTCCATAGATAATAAATTTCGGAAAAGGACTTATAGGTGGAAAAGTTTTAGATTGAGGTATATTTGGGTACCCTCGTCTTTTCACCAAACTTGGTCCAGCTACTTAGGTACGCATACCTAAGTAGATGATGTTCTAAAATCGGTTTGTTCATGAACTAATACATTTATATAATAAGGAATGCAATCTTTTGCAAACCGTGGCTATAATGTTCATGACTTGATTCTAGTGAATTAAAATTGATTTTGCTTCAATTGTGTCTTGTATACTTCTATGAGAATATAAACAATTGAACAACTCTAGAACTAGTTTCATTTGAGTCATTTGAACTAGTTATGGTTAAGATGAATAAGGTTGATATGAAAGTGTTCATATGGCTAACCTCGGTTAACTATTGTTGAGCCAACAAGGTGTACACGTTTAGGTACGGTTACTCATATCTAAATGAAAGTACATTTCATTTGTGTATAACAAACTAAGTTCGATCTAATGGTTGAAAGATATTAGCTTGAGTCTAATCAGGTTTTCATCTAACGGTGAATATTGAATTCTTTGTTACCAAGGTAACATTGATTGCAAACCCTGATTTGAAGACTATATAAAGGAGAACTCTAGCAACTGGGAAACCTAATCCCCACACCTTCTGTGTGATACTAGTTGCGACTAGAGTCGATTCTCCTTTAACCTTAGGTTTTTCATGAAACCCTGTAGGTTAACGACTTAAAGACTTCATTGGGATTGTGAAGCCAGACCCAACTATTTTCTCTGTAGTTGCGTGATCTGATCTTGCATCTTCTATTGTATTGAGTACTATATCCTCTAAGATTGGCTCGAGATTTAATCTCCGATAAGCAAGATAAAAAGTAATCACAAACATCTTCGTCTCATCGTTTGTGATTCCACAATATCTTGTTTCGCTACCATACGATTAAGATTATTGTGAGGTGATTGATATTTCTAGGTTGTTCTTCGGGAATATAAGTCCGGTATATCAATTGGTTCCTGTTCACCTTGATTTATCAAAAAACAAAACAAAACTCATAGGTTTATCTGTGGGAGACAGATTTATCTATACAATAGACATTTCTGTGTGAGACAGATTTATTTATCAAGTCTTCGACTTTGGGTCGTAGCAACTCTTAGTTGTTGGTGAGATCAGCTAGGGGAATCAAGTGCGTAGAGTCCTGCTGGGATTCAGAGACGTAAGGAGCGCAACTATACCTTGATCAGTGTGAGATTGATCAGGGCTCAACTATATTCCAGTCCGAAGTTAACTTGTAGTAGGCTAGTGTCTGTAGCGGCTTAATACAGTGTGGTGTTCAAATCTGGACTAGGTCCCTGGTTTTTTATGCATTTGCGGTTTCCTCGTTAACAAAATTTCTGGTGTCTGTGTTATTTCTCTTCCGCATTATATTTTGTTATATAATAGAAATATCACAGGTTGTGCGTAGTTCAATCAATTAGAGAATCCAACCTTTGGTTGTTAATTATATTGATTGACACTTGAACATTGGTCATTGGTACCGTTCAAGTTTTTCACATAAAAATCAGACTCACAGATTTCTATCTGTTTGATTTGCTGATTATATTGTGAAACAGAGATACAACTCTTGGATATATTTCCATTGATTGAGTCTGACTGTCTAGTTGATTCTCTTGGAATTATATTGGAGTTTGTCCATACAGATTGCTAAACGAAATATTGGGTGTGGTTGTTAGACCCCCGCTTTTTCAGATCTACCCTGTTCAAATTGTACTCTTAAATAGGTAGGGGGTTCGATGTTGTTTGCATGTTTAATGCTTGGATTAACTCTTCTAGATGGTGCTGCTCTAGCTTCGGGTGATGTATTAGTGTGGATTTCGAGTCGTTGAGGTGTTGAACCGCCGAGGTGCCATAAGCCTGTAGCAGTAGTTTGAGGTGGTTGGTTCCTTCTGGAGTTGCTTTATATGTTATCAAGAGATCATCCGCATACATAAGATGTTGTATTGGTGGAGATTTTTGAGAAATGCGGAGCCCTTCTATCTTTTTTTTGTGCTTCAAGTATTCCAAAATTGGTGGACAGTATTTCCGCACAAATAATAAATATACAAGCTTCTAACCCGGTGTACACGCACCGGATATCTGTATCTCTGGGCCGGATGATGTTAATTCATCCACCCACACCAAAATAAATCAAAACAAAGATTCTTCATACATGATCAATATTATATGCTCCAAAAAATAAATAAGATGATCTATCATATATATCTCGTAATTTGTAAGTCAATATTACTCAGCTGTATTATTTGATTGATATAACAATTTTCATTCATACATATTATCGGTGAGTCAATATTATTCATGTTAAGTACTAACACGTTCACCCCAATTGGGAGTTCTACTTGCTGTGAAAGAAAATTATGGTAAATGTACTGATAATGTTTTAGCATATTCTTATAGTTGTAGACCTTACCCGTTTCTTGCATTTGATTCTTAGTTTTCAGAGCCGAAGAATCATATGCTTTTAGATTTCAAAGGTACATAATCTGTATTACTTCTCTTGATGCAAACCACCTAATCGCGTATTACCGCAAGTCTCCTACAGATATATTCTCAAATATGTTATTAGTTAATAAAAATGACCATTACATAATCATTCATAAGGTGAATTGTTGAAGCGCCAAATAATGCATCATCTGTAGCATTTTCAGCATAGTGTTCGCAAAATAGTATTTAATCGTACATAATCAAGTGAGGATAGGATTCTTATATTTGAGAGCACAAAAAAGTCTGCTCATAATTTGAGTTTAAATATTCGAAAACTGGACCTGGTTAAGCACTGTACATTTGTGGTAACATCACCGTACAAAAAAAGATTAATGGGTGCAACAGTAGACAATTTTTTTTTACGGAAAATCACCGTACATTTCCGAATCAATGGTAAGAGATTCTCCAATGATGAGCATAAAAAATTTCAAATGTTGTAATGGAGTGAACTTACACGGTTATTTGGGGATGGTTTCATATATAGGATAGGATGCATGTCGTCAATCGTCGCCTTAATGTGGGTGTTGCTTCATATGTTATGTTTACTGCTTAACTGTACAACGTAAGATCAAGAACCCTTTTTTTCTATTTGCATGTCCACCTTAAAGTAGGCGTTGCTTCATGCATTAAGTTTGCTGCTTAACTGTACTACATTAGAATAACTTCCAGGTCCGTAACTGAAACAACAACATCCTCCTTCCAAAAAGAGTTCCTAACAATGGTTATTATTCTTTTGCTAGAAAAAATCGAGTTCTTTTTTCCAGAATTATGAATTATTATGTCTTAATAATCTGAGGTACTGCCTTGAGGGATATCTGTTTCTTTAAATATCAATTGTGATGAATATCTTTCAAAAAGAGGTTTTCGCGAAAAGATATTATTGAGGCCGATGAGGGTGAATCCATTATTCTCTTATATTTGTAGCATTCGAAAGGTAACCAATAGGGGTTGCGTCGCTTGGATTCGGAGGTACAAACTAATCAGTGCCTGTTAGGATTTCCAAACTAATCAGTGCAAATTAGGGTTGCGTCGCTTGGATTCGGAGGTACAAACTAATTAGCCTCGCCTTGCAAATTCAAAATTATGACGTGTCTTTCGGGATGAGTTGGCAATGATGACATGTAAAGAAACAATGACGTGGCTTCACCACAAATCACATTAATTATGGTGACGCCATGTGTCATTTTTGGGATTTCTTATTATAAAGAAAGATAAGAAGAGAGAGGGTCTCCTTGCCTTATTCCTCTGGTTGGAGTGATGTACCCATGCGGTGTGTTGTTGATGTTGATTGAGTAGGTTACCGTAGATATGCACAGCATAATATAATCCATAAAGATTGAGGGGAAGCCTAAGATGGTGAAAGCCTGTTTGATGAATCCCCAGTCCAAGGAGTCATAGGTCTTTTGAATGTCTAGTTTAAGCGCTATTTTAGGATCCTTCGTACGGTAAGATGTTCTGATATGGTGAAAAAGTTCAGCCGCGGTAGCTATATTATCATGAATGGATCGTTGAGGCACAAAGTCACTTTGATATGGGATTATCAAAAATGGGTGGAGAGTTCGTATGCAATTGACCAAAATCTTTGAGATGATTTTGTAAGTGACATTACATAACCCTATCGGTCTAAATTGAGATGGATTTGAGGAATGGTCAATCTTTGGGATTAAAGTGATGTTAGTGTGGTTCATGAGAGGGTGGATGTTGAGTGACTCAAAGAAACTTCGGACCATAGCAATCAGTTGTGGTTGGGTTGTTTCCCAGAAAACTTTAAAAAACTTACTGGTGTATCCATATGGTCCTGGAGCTCGGTCCGATCCTATGGAGAAAAACGCCTGTTTGATCTCCTAAATGGTGACCTTCGCTGTTAGTTTCTAACATTGTTGGAGGGTTAACCTTGGTGTTATTTCCTCGAAGAGGTTTCATTGATTATTGTATTCGGAGCCATATACTGATATGTGAAGTGTGAAGTGTTCAAGCATGATCTTGATAATTTCCTCTTTGTCGCTAATCCAATTATTTTGATAATCTTGGAGTTGTTGTATATTCTTTTATGAATTGTGGCCTTGGTATGAAAGAATGTGGTGTTACGATCACCTGATTGAAGTCATTGTATTCTGGATCTCTGCTGCCAATATGTTACGTGGCAATCCAGTAAATTTAGGTGTTCAATTCGGAGTTGCTTTTCCTGTTGAATCCAGTTTTCCAATGCAGCACCAGTTTGCGTAGCACATTGATGTTGGGAAGCTTTAATTTTCGCATTTGACTTCTTGATTAATGTGGGTAGGTGGCCAAAGTTAATCTTATTCCATCCTGTTAGAGTTTCACTAGTTGATATGAGTTTGAGCTGGAGGTTCAAAGGTGGATCTGAGTCCTGTAGTTTATCCCATGCCGAAGTAACCACTTGATGAAGTTGAGGTGAGATAGCCAAAGATGCTCAAATTTATAATAACTCTTACTCCCTTGCCAGTCTAAGGCTTTTGTTTGAAGCAGGATAGGAGCATGATCTGAGGCTATTCGTGGAACGTGTGTGATTCCAGCATGTGGGTTGGCTCTTCTTCATTGCTGATTTGTTACTACTCTATCAAGTCTTTGTTGGATGTTGTCATGACCTTGTTGGTTGTTTGTCCAGGTGAACGGGTCTCCTCTGAATCCTAGATCAATGTAGCCCATCTGATCCATTAAATTGAGAAACGGCTGCGTTTGTGCATAGGTAACCGGTCTGCCTCCTTCTTCTTTTTTTCCGATTGGTCTAAAACTTCATTGAAATCTCCCAGTAGCATCCAAGGTGTTGAAGTGCTAGGAAAAATTGTTGGAAAATCTTCCCACGGGTTTTTTCTTGGATCTGGGTGTGGTGGGCCATATATACCCGTGCAAAACCAAGGTTGGGCAGGAGCATCAGGTGTGACGAGAGCATGAATATAACTTCGGGACTTCAGGATGACTTGGATGTTGACCTCGTTTTTCCGTAATAGGCATAGCCCCTATCTTCTGCCTATTTTAGGAACTGTGCAGTGATTTGGAAAGTGCAGATTCTGCGCGATGTGCAGCACTCGAAAGTCATTAGACAAAGTTTCAGATAGAAATAATATGGTTGGTTTGTACATTGATATAAGTCCACTAAGGTGATGAATTATTGGTGGATGGTTCAAACCTTGACAGTTCCAAGCGAGAATAGACATGTCTTACTAATTGAAAAGCCCGAGGAGAAGGTGAATTAGGTTGGAGAGAGCTTAACAATTGGAAGGTTGTATCTGGGCCCAAGGATGTGAAGCTCTTACCCGTTGTTTGACTGCTAGACTTTCTAACTGTTGAAGGCTCGAAGAACTGAGTGTGAAAGACTATGGTGGCTGCCCCTTGTTGCGTCACAGGCAAGACTAGCCATCTTGTGGCATTGGGAGGACCAGAAGGCGATAAAGGCTTTTCGATCCAACCTATCCAGTGGACTTACTTTCATTCCCCTGGAAGACATGGACAAAGATGGATTTGTGAATGAGAAGTACAAGTTCCCTATCTTCATAGGAATAAGCAAAATAATGGAAAATTTCTCAAGTGGGTTGTGTACCATTCAGACTTTGCATTTTCTCTTCCGCTTCTTGCTTTATCCCAGCTGAAAGTCAGATATGACCAAAGATAAAAGAAGATAAATGGTTCAAACAGGAGACCCTTGGCAACTGATTCCCCTTCCAGCTCCTGTTCAAGTTCTCGTTCTCGTTCCAGTTCTTGCTACCGTTCCAGAGCTTCAGTTCCTGCCGAGTGAAGGTCTGAGCCAGACCATCCATCCACAGACTTTCAAGCTGAATCTAAGTAGACGCTCTTGTTCCTTGGCTTCCAGAAGAAGGGCTTCATTAGGGACTAATCTCTGCAATTCTTCCTGTATCGCTTCCATTTGGACATCAAAGGTAGCTTGGAAGGTATCCCCAAAGCTCCTACGAGTCAAGAGAATGAAGCCGTTAAAACAACCCTCTACAATTAGTTCCTCATTATTGATAATACAACAATTCTTCTCATAATTTAACACCTAGGGGGCTCATTTTTGAAGTCGTAAAAAAGTGCAAGGTATAAATCGGCATGTATGCTCTGAGAAAGCCTTATATGCTTTCATCTATCTTGAAAAGTCACGGGCAAAAAACGTCTAGTGGGCTCTGATTCCCATGTAAGACGCCCTCGCTAGTCCCATGTCCTTTTTTGTGGGACCCACCCCTTACCGCAAGCCTTGCCCTCTTTCCAGCGAGTCCACTCCCCCCTCACATGTAGGACATATGAGACCCCTAAGGGTCCCTCATATAGAAATATGAGTTTTTTCATCCCTTCTCTGTCCTTTTCTTTTAAGTCGAGTACTTTAAGTACCTTTCCTCTTCCGTGTAGTTAAACCCTACCTCTACCTTTTCCTTTCCATCCGATCATTCTCTTTCGCTTCTCCTAATCTTCCTGAGCCCCATCTTGTTGAAAAAAGCCGCTCCATGATGATAAAGTCTCATCTTTTGTGTTGGCCGAAGTTACAATAGTCACATTGAACCCTCAAATATGTTCGAAGATATCGAAATGATCCTCTAGTTCCGGGGAGAATTCGCAAAACCGCGTTTCCATGGAGAATTGAATGGAGTTCTCTTTTATTTTGACCGGAGAATCTAAGAGAGACATGACTGTCGATATTCAGACCGAAAAATGAGACATTCCTTGCCCTCATAGACTGCTATGCCGTGATAGGTCACTAACAGATCCTCCATCTTTCTCGAATGGATTGGACTTAGAGACTTGATGTTGAGGTTCCCTTTGTATGAATCTTTGACCACGTAGAATCTCCATAGCCAGTTTTGCATTTTGTATTATGAAATCAGAGGGTGTTGGTACGACTCTTATTTCACACGATCCAGGAATTTCCATAACGGATCCTGGCGTGATACATCTTCGTAATGAAAAGAGAGTGGAAACATGAGAAATTGAGTACCATTGGTGTTGAAGGTGCTTAAGATAGGTCTTGGCAATAGTCTGACTCCATGGACTTACAATTCAATAAACTTTAGTTTCTTAGACCAATTTAATAATTCTTTAATAGCAATCGAATGGCCTTTAACTGTGGGGGCTCTTATTTCACTTTACACGAGTTTAAGAGAGGAAGTCTTCCTAGTTGTTTCTTTCGCAAGTCGGGTAATGGCACATGATCCTAAGTAAGTTAGGGATTGGAATGTAGCCATTATAGGGGTCGGTCAGGAGTAAGAGAAGGTACTGCAGGTGGCTCCTGAGTCCTTCCTAAAAGTAGCATATAGCTAAGGGTAAAGTTTGTAGTTTTACCAGTAGCTAATCTTTGGGTTGAGGGACGTTGTATCGTTTTTTTTTTTATTGTATATGATATTAGTTATACATAGGGAGTCTTGAGTGATTGAATCCGTTGGCCATAGCTAACATCAGTCATTGCCCCGGCTAGCCTCAAGCTAGAAATATTTATCGCGACCGAGAAGGCCCGACCGGAGCTCAACAAGATAGTCGAGTTAGAGAGGCGGTGCACTTGATGCAGGTGCTAGAGACGGAGCAGGTGGCAAATTAAATAGCTGAGATGAAAGTGCAGTATTCTCAAGTTTGAGCTTCCAAAAAAGAGAAGATATAAGGGCGCAAAAGAACCCATTTGAATGATTCCACGTGAAGCATATTCTTAAAATCTTTCTATCACGCTTACAGATATTCGTGACTTCCAACTCTCATTACGCCGTCAATCAAAGTATTGGACTATTTAGCATTAAATACGCTTAGGAATATTAACAAACTTTGAAGGCAGAATCAATAGCGACATTCATACCTCAAAGGATAATGACTACTCTTCAAATCCAGCAGATGCCACTGCTAGTTAGTTATTTGTGTTTCTAAGCGGAAGTTGGAGTGCATGTCAATCCCCTCCCAATGCCATAATATGGCTAGTCTTGCCTGTGACGCAACAAGGGGCAGCCACCTTAGTCTTTCACACTCAGTTCTTAGGTATGATTCCTTCGTTCGTTAGGTGAACCCCGTCCTTCTCCACTAAGCCAAGAGATTCAAGTCAAGAAGCGTAAGTAAACTCCATGTTAGAATGCGACTCCTCAACTGTTCCTGAACCTAATAACATCCGTCAAAAGCCGCATCTCTTCTTTTCTTCTCTGCCAAATGAAATGGTCAAAGCATGGAAAGTAGACTCGAGAAATCCAATCGTCAAAAGCCATCGGAGAAAAGGTTGAAATATAGCTAAAAACAGATCCAAGTAAAGGGAAGTTTGAATTTGGAACCCTCGCTACCACTTCTGAAAGCCGATGTCCTAGCCATGCTTGAATCAACTATTCTAACTAAGAACCTAATGGCATAGTAAGGTAAGGAAGATGCGGTAAAGAGATAGGTATGATGTTATACCCATGAACCTTATATTGTCTTTACCTAGACTCCTTCTCTATACCTCTGTTTCCCAATGCTCTGACTTCCCAGAGAAGGTAAGGTTCAGTGCATGCGCCTAAGATCAAGTACTTCGGTTCTGTCTTTAGCTTGGTTGGTCTTTCATTAGGCTCTCCGTCTTTGGCAAACTTCATACCAAGACGGACTACTCATATCCCTGACTTAGATTTTCTTCTACATATCTGATTGATAGACCGTGCTACTTATGCCATTCTCTTCCTTGGGGTTGGGCGCCGTACTCCTTCTCTTCTAAAGCTTACACTTATATGGGAACTTCCACTCTGAATTGATTCCTGAATAGATGGGCTATAAGTATGCTACTGCTAGAAGGGTTGTTCACTTTTCATTGTCTTTTGTAACTCCTGTAAGTTACAAGATCTCCTTTTTTTTTTGAACCTTTTGCAATCATTCACTGGGTCTTTACTGGCTGACTTATAAAACCGCTCGAAGAGGGCCTATCCCATTTAGGGACTGAAATAGGTTTTATAATTACACGTCAGAGCCTAGAAATCTCAATAATCGGTAGGATCCATCTGTTCCATCAGCTTCTCTTCTGGCTTCTTCCATAGTTTACGTGTCAATTCAGTATGAAGCGCTTCAGTCTTTTTAACTAAATTCAAGACAGGGTCTAGTCAACGGCACTTAGACCTCCCTGACTTAACTAGTATACTTTCAGGCAGCCCCGCTTGAGGGAGATGCCGAAATTAGGATAGCCTTCAGGGACATGATTTGGCTAGGACGTCCGTGTTAGAGCACCATCATGCTGGACGTTCCAAAAATGGGTACTCTCAGGTCGGGTGAATTCGATAATAGACGTCTGTTGGAATTCCAGCCTTCCTTCCCTTTTCAGTGCAAGAAAATCCAGTACCTCATTTATTCATCTCAAATGCATAGTAAGTCACGAAGACCTTTGATATTGGTCTACAAATCGCTGCAACCAATGTCCCGAAAGTAGCCTCCGTGCATACCTCCATCCCGAGAGTAGCCGTATGAGGCGGAAGCTCCACGTACGGTTTTGAAGCCGAGCCTTTCCAGCAATGGGGCTTAGGGACCGATATGATGAGTTTCATGCAACTTGCTGAAAGAAGACTGATTCTTATTCTACGATAAAAGATGATGAATGATCAACGCGTGCCGCACCGAGAATTCGGAGATGGGCAGGACACTGTGAGGTGGGTAGTTTATCTGGGGCTTTCCAATAAAGAAAATCTGGTGAAACGGGCATTTTAAGCCATTTAAACCATCTAAATCATGTGGATCAGTCGACCCTGTCTGCACCCCCCTGAGTAGACTAGAAAGAAAGGTCGGATTTCCCGTATGAGCATTCGGTACTTGTATCAGTGAGGTTCCGTGGAAGAGTGATAGGGTCACCAACTATAACACCTTTCACCGTGGTCCTCGCTTCTAGCTCCGCGGTTACTTCGATTTAGTCCCAGTTGTAGAGAAAATTCAGCCATTCTTGCACTTCCACATCTTTCTCGATTAATCGTAGGTAAGGTCGCTAATGACTTTCTTTGGAAGGAAAGTACCTTAACCCCTTTATTAGCTGAATGTGACTGATTGATTAGTATTTTTATCGTCAGAAACCGGGGCGTTCTTGATTGAAACGGGAAACCATCTGTGAAATCCTACTGCCCCTTTCTGAAACCTGGGATCATGTGACCGTTGCTATTCTGCTTTAGAAAGACTGGGATGAGTATGGAAGTTGACAACTAGTTTCTACTTAGTAAGCTGTCCCAGGTTGTGAACTGGCTCCGATCAGTGCTTATTCTCCGATCAATGGTCGAATATGCTGTCGTTCCCATCTCATAGAGCCGTACTTGGACGTTACCGCTCATACAGCTCCCAGCCGGCAAGCTAAAGCGACCTCTACAAAGAATGGAAGTCTGGGTGAATCGATATTAAATACAGTCACCTGCCCGACCTAGTGGCAACCGGTACGATACGGAATGATTCATGCTCGCCGGGGAAAGCTAACTGTATGCAATCTTCTCCTTTCCGGCCGTCTCCCGTTGCTATAAACGCCAACTCTCCTTATAAGCCAGTTGCTCGCGCTGGTAGATCGAGTCCAATCATATTGGTGGGGGAGGCCCCATTTCTTACTTCAGCCGACTCTTTGCAAGCGTCTATTCCCTAATCCCGGGGTAGCTCAATCCCAAGTATCTTAACAGATCGGAAGGCTAAGTGCTTCGACCCCTACTTATTAATCCATTTCTCTACCTACTACTCTTCCTTGCCGCGGGGTAACCCCTCCAGTCAAATCCAAGAATTGAAAAAGCTCTCGGCATAACCAACTATTTGAGCCATGTAAGATGGCATCATAATAAGAATCCGTGAGAAATCTTTGACTTTGAATTGCCTCGTCCCCAATGACTGTCCGAACAAGGTCCGACATGCTCTAATAGAAGGATTCCGAAATAGAAAAGTTCAATCTAGAAGCCACTACACTGACTTCAAGTTCTGATAATCTGACTTGACCTCTCACCTGCTTTGTCCCCAACAACGAAGAAAAAGAAAGCTACAAACGGGGCATTTTCGGGGAGTAGCCCAGCCTGCTTTTTATGACACTGACTGGCTAAGGCAGCCATTGAAAGGTGACTGAAACACCAG
Organism: Papaver atlanticum; assembly: GCA_023531105.1. Lineage (NCBI taxonomy): Eukaryota > Viridiplantae > Streptophyta > Magnoliopsida > Ranunculales > Papaveraceae > Papaver > Papaver atlanticum. The sequence goes on along the minus strand of JAJJMB010008592.1, from coordinate 7,604,826 downwards.
AAACAGAGACTACCCGAGCTAATGATAGAGGCAAGAACACTTTCCGACCGTGTCCCATTAATTGATCATAACGATAACGTGGAAATGCTGCACGGACCCATATATATAGGAACGGAAAGAGAATCACCTTGATACTAAACCAGATAGAGCCCAGGATCTTATTTGAAATGGGAAGATCTAGGATAGGCGTCCAACCTCCTGGGGAGAGCGATGTGCATAGACCAGGTGAGTAGGGATGCAACTCCGTGGACCGCTCGTCGGGCCTGATAGCTGGTGGTATCACACCCTTCTCAAAGGAACCGTACGTGACACTCTCACGTCATACGGCTCCGTCCCGGAATCAGGACCTACTTTACTTTGACCAAGGGGTCCTCGAACCAATCTGTCCTTGCATGAAAAGGAATTTTCATGGAATTGATAGCAGACAACGCCTACTCTACGAAGAAGTCTGCAACTAATAGAAAAAAGGTATTGAGTGTGATTGAATGACAATGGTAGCGGGTGGTGGACTTGGGTTCCGGGGGTTGTGAAAAGCGTGAATATGAATGGGTTTACGGGCTATGGTGGTGGACTTAAAGATTCGATAGACGTTTGCCTGCTATTGAAAATTACGGATGGCTAGATCACAACGAAATTGGAGTTGTTCTCAAGCTTCACCGACACAAATTAAAGGGGAATTCCCTTATAACAAATACACCTTATACAAATTGTAATTATAGTTGCAACTAAAATAAAAACCTTGCATTGATAGAAGTGCTAACGATTGGAAAAATAAATAAATTATGAGTGCTAGTGATAAAGAATTGGGGATACTGGAGTGCCATACCTGTGCCATAAACGAGACCAGACTGTTGAGAATCAATAAGGGGTATAAGCAAACATACAAAATGATGGGTAATATCAAAGGAGACTTCTCGGCAAACGGAAATAAGAAATGAATAGACCGCTTCTATTCCTTGGAGAGAAAACAGAAACTCTATCGAAATAAAACTATAAGATTAATTCCCTCGTATAAAATTCGATTGATATAAACTTCTTTAAGTGGGTTAAACTTGGCAAAAGTAGCCTAAAAAATAGGAATTTTATTCAAGAGGGACGACATAGAAGATGATTCAGTCATTTGTATATTACCAAATTAATTTTATTTAGCTACCAGGTAGACGAGCGAAGGCATATTGAGGACATTAAAATAAACAATGATGGATAAATTGAACATAGAAAATTAATATTAGGCCTTTCCACCAAATTAACAAATTAAGGTTTAAGTAATTAGCTTTAATCAACTGTTCAAGCCGTTAGTTTAAATCAACGTAAGGCAAACTAACAAATCAAGGTTTCTAGCAATTTAGATTAAACTAGGTTTGAGTGATGAGCAGTTAACAAATTAATCAAACATAGAAAAACATAATCAAGATTTTACGGAAACCAAAAGCTTCTTTGTACTGAAGATTATTGTTAACGGTAAAGAAACAGATTTCGATAGAACTCCCATTTGTTTTATGGAGAGAAGAGGAAGAAATTAAGAAAAATCAATTTTGGAATAAAAAATTGATGATGTGTCAGTAGACCCGGGGTCATAGAGAAGGTGAAGATATGACTTTCTCCTTTACCCTTTCTTATGAGATGGCAACTTTGTCATGATTTTCCATTAACCTTGACCATAGCATTGGAGATTGATTTTTGGTTAAAAAATTGTTAAATCCTAAGTGTTATGTCTTTTTAAGACCTTCACCCCTAGCATTGGAGATGCTCTAAGAGTAAATATCTCGTGGTTGAATATCTAGTATTAGAGCATCTCCAATAAAATGAGGAAGTTTTAATCTCTCATGACATATAGGATTTTAGATCCCATTAGAAATAAATTCATCTCTAATAGTAGGTCCTACGAAATAGAAGGGATGGCAAAATAAATATGAAGGTCTTTAAGAAAGTCTTATTTGGCCTTTGGAGTGAACTCCATGTCATCAATTTAATGATTTTTTTATTATAATTACTATTTAAAATTAAAATAAGCCATAGGAGAAAAAATAAATACCCTCAGTTTTTAATTTTTAAATTAGTTGTAACTACCTATAAATCTTAAGGTTAAAACATTACAATATTGAAGATTGTTTATAAGCCAAAAATGATATTTCTGCATAGTGTATAAGCTTTCATAAGTAAAGATCCAAATCATATTCTCCATGTAATATTTTTAGCACCCACTATTAGAGATGTTATTATATTACAAACAAAAATTATGTTTTTTAAGAAAATTTACAAACAAATATTGGATTAGGCTTGGAATCGATTAACTAACTCAACTTATGTTTTCTTCTTAAGAAAAATTACGAACGAGTATTAGACTAGGCTTGGAATCGTTTAACTAACTCACAATAATAGGATTCAAACTAACAGCGACACAATTATTGCCGCCAGCAACTCTTTTTTTGTAGTCGTTGTTTAACGAGTATTTTTACCTCGTATCCTATATAAACCCCATTCATGCCTACATTATAACTCACACAGATCAGTGTTGATTTTATACATATTTCTAAAATATATTTTTCATTTTTCTTAATTTCATTCAATTTTTTTGTGCTCAATTGATCATAATTTTGATTTTTCTGAGGAGGATATGAAAATGGATACTGATAAGTATATGAAAGACGAACAAAATATTTACATATATTGCAACAATTAGATGCAGACTCGAATGAGGTTAGAAAGAAAAAAACTATGTTGCAAGTATATAGGCAAATAATTACCATTCTATATCCAGAAAAATTATTGGCAAGAAGATTGACGTTTTGAGGGCGAGAATTTTACCACCAGAAGTTGATGCAAGATAATTCCTTCCAGACGTGTGTGTTTTGATTAGACTTCCACCGTCGATTCTGTACAGGCTGCAACTTGATGGATATGATTATTGGAGAGCTTTGTTTGGTACAACATTTATTTATTGATAAAATGATGTAAGAAATATCTAAACAAAAAGTGACTGCAGAGCTTAGGATTCTATGATAAGGAAGGATTGTGATTTTTTATAAATTTTATATTTTTCACTCAATGATGGAACTTTGCTTAGTTATTTTCTTAAGTATTGGCGAATCAAATTATATTTATGTTTCAACTTCTGCCTCTTCTTCTCTCCCTGAATCAAACTTTGCCTTGCCTAAATGGCTCACTTCCTATTATTATCAGTGATACAATTCGGATCCTAGAAGTAAATATATTAAGAAGGTAGGCCTCCTTCTCCATCGAAACTTAAAATTAATTGTCGCTAATTCACTACACTCAAAAATATAGAATTAACCGAATTTGCTCGACTGTAAAGGCAATCAAGAAACCTGCATAAGTAACTATATAACCATTATAAAAGTGAACGAATCCAATCAATCTTGGTAGCACAATTGAGAGGGAGAGACTTATTTATTACTCCATCGTATTAAATTAGTAAAAGGTGTGCATTTATGAGCCCATTCTAAAGCTTCAATCAATTCTTGCCAATATCCACGCCGGGGAATTAACAACATAAATCAGCAGCCCAAACAAATATGTCCAACCATGCAAAGAAGGAAGCCCCAATAAAAAGATATTGGAAGGAAAAATGCTTTGAAGTTGAATTTTTTCCCCATGCAATAGTTAGGTATTCTTGACGGTATCTAGCTGGAACAACCTGTTCTTCTTGAATGCCCCGATTCAATGTCAAAGAATTTCCCGCCTACACCATATAATATTTATCTCTACTTGGCAATAAATAAACTACTCGTACCATTTTGGAATTATAATGTTATGATGAGGCAAAAATCCAGAGTAAGACTGATCAAGGAAGGTTCTGCTAACACCAATTTCGTTACACTAATTAAAAGGTCAGACAATCTAGAAACTAAATACGTGAGATGGAAGATGAAAATGGTTCTCTTGTTTCTAATCAAGCAAGAAATTTCATCATCAAGATGTTAATTTGGTGAACTGCTTACTTGATGGATTCATAATATCACATCTGATGAAGATTAAGTTAAGTTAGATGCAATTCTGATGTGGATACTATCAAAAAGGATATATTTGCTTCTGAGCTGGTTAATGAGATGAAAATGAAGAAAAAAGATGGAAATGTGGGCTTGAAGCTGGATATATTTCAGGCATATGATTCATTTAGTTGGGAATTCCTTTTCATGGTTCTTCAAAAGTATGGTTTCTCTTCTGCTTGGTATTACTTGTTGAAATATCATTGTTTCTGCCAAGATATCTATAATGGTAACTGGAGGTCCTCATGGTTTTCTCTCGGTTGGCGGAGGTTTAAGATAGGGAAATCCATTATCTTTCATTCTGTTTATTCTCATGGAAGAAATTCTCGGTGGAATTTAAACTAACTTGGTGGAGTTTAGGGAGATTCAAGCCTATGGTTAACATAAATGGTGTGTACCCTACACACCTATTTTATTTTTTGCATGTGCTGTATTTATTTTTCAGCAATGATGCTAGAAGAAGTCTGGGAATCATTCTACAATTTTTTGGTGATTATCAACAAAATTCTAGTAAAATGATAAACAGAACTAAGAGTAAATGCTTTGTTGTTGGTTCTACTCCATTAACAAAATCTCAATTTTTTTGATTTAATTCAATAAATCTCACTTATTTTCCAGATATTTATCTTGGTTCCATTCTTAAACTAGGGAGACTGGAAGCTGCAATAGTTTTACTTATGGTGAAGATGATTGATACCAAATTGGTTGGTTGGAAAGGTAGGCTCTTACCTTTTCATGATAGGTTGGTTTTGATTAAGTATTACTTATGTAGTATTCTCATTTATAACATATTTATTTATAAATTTCCAGGATCTTTAATCAAAGAGTGTGAAAAGTTATAAGAATTTTTTTATGGTTTGGTGATGGGTAAGTTAGGAAATTTGTCGTTTTACATTGGATCAAAGTTTGTTTTTTCAATCAATGAAGGAGGGTTTGGCATAACAAGACTTCAAGTGATAAACAGATCCTTATTGATGAAAATGATATGAATTTTTTTGAATTCTGATGATGAATGGTCTAAGTTCTTTGATGTCAAGTATAGTGATAAAAATGGCAAATGAAATACTAGATGAAAGCTTCTTCAGTTTGGCCTGGTTTGAAATGGGTCTGGGATGCTCTAAAAAATTATGTGAGATGGTCCATAGGTGTTGGTGAAGAAATTTATGTTTGTTTTGATATATTGGTTGGTGAAAATTCCTCAATTCTGCTAGTTATACTGATTATGTTAAAAATAATACTATCAATATGAAGGTGGGGGATTTATTAGTTGATGCCAGGTTGTTAAATCATGAATTGCATCGTAAAATATTTTTCATTTTTAAGAATTCAGTCGTGCGTTGTATCGTGAATTGAAGATTTATGGTAAATCTCTAGATACACATATACATATTGGAGTTATAGATTAATAAGTTTTAATATATGTTACTAGTATTATAGATATGAATAATGAAGAATACATAACATAATTTAGCGTCCAGATAAGTGGTTGGGCACTTAATTAAGTTGACATGGCTCTTGAGTTCGAATCTTGTGCTCTCACGCCAGTCAAAATATCTCCAAAGATTTATTTTTAATAAAAGTCACTTGGAAAGCACAAATTTTAAATTTGTTTGACATATAGACTGGTGCGAATCGCACGAGTTAAAGTGTGAACCGTAAGATTCCAAGTAAATTCGATTCGTAGTTGAGATTCAAATCATTTGGGAATATTATGTAACGAATCATAAGATTCAAATCGTCAATTGTAAGATTTTAAAGACTATGATGGTAACCGGAAGATTCTTGATGAGATGAGGTCGCTATTGCCTGTTAAATTTCCCGTTGTGAGTGGTAGGAATGATCAGATTATTTGGAGTGGTTCTTTAAAGGGAATTTCTTCAACTGTTGATGATGCTAACATAATAAGAACAAGAAAAAATATGATTCAGTGCCTTTAAAAATTTGGAAGCCCTTCTTGCATTTTGGAATTGTAACAAGCGTTTATGTTGATGATGAATTTATGATGAAAAAAGGATTTACTATGGTGACCAGGTGCTGCATCCGCAGACAAGCTCAACACATCATACCTCATTTATTATGGACCTGAAGGTTCGGTCAAAGAATTCGGCATTGGATTGGTGGTGTTTTAACTTTCAAATTCTTTTGAAGATGTTTTGGCCTTTGCAAACCTTAAAAGCCCCATTATCAGAGAAATATGGATGACTGTTGCCTGTGCAACTATAAATGAGTTCTGGTTTCAAAGGAACAAGTTTTAAATTAAAAACATGCATCCTAGTGAAACTAAATTTAATGGCAAAATTATGGTGGTTACAGAATGAATGGGAATATATAGGGTCAGAACTATGATCTTCAAGTTTTAAATTTCTTTATGCTTGGTCCAAGATTGATAAAATTTAGAGTTACTAAGGAATGCTTTTGGTTTGCTCCTGATAATGGGTATGTCCAGTTTTGTTGTGATGAATCTGTTGTTAGAAATCTAGGTAATGTTGGTTTTGGTATTATAGCCAGAGATCATAGTTGTCAGGTGGTGGGTATTGTCTCTCGTGGTTTAGGTGTAGCAACATATTACATTGTTGAAGTAATGGCAGAGGTGTGGGTAGTTGAACCAGATATTTCCTTGGGTTGTTAAAAAAAATATTATATGCTCTGATTTTAAATTCGTTGATAGAGGTTTCAAGAACGAGAATGTCCCTTGGTTCTTTCTACCCAGGTGGTTGGAGGCTTACAGAGAGTTATCCGACATTCAATATAGGCATTGTTTACTGTAGATCTTTTAGCAAAATAATGGTGCTAAATTGAACACGGGTGAGGTTGTGCTAAATTGAACACGAGTGAGGTTTTGCTGAGTTTTATAATCCTCTTAGCTTCTAATTGATAAAAGTGTGATTCAACAAAAACAAAAAATTGATATTCTATAATCACTCGGTATTCTGCTAAACATTAGTCGATCATTTTAGTTCAGGGTTTTTACGAAAACCTAATCACGAAGATGTTAATTGAATAGTCGCGCAAAATAATGAAAAGGATTTTCCAAGAATGTTGGATAGTGTTGGGTAGTGTTGTTTGTATATATTAGGTTTGGCAGATGCCCTATTGAATGACAAGGTCGCTCATTACCCAAAAACCAACTGTAATTTTGGAATCTAAGTTGCTTATGATTATTGGATAACATTTTATTTTTTGACTTCTCAAATCATCAAACGACATCGATATTTTCATATATCACCTTTGTTTTAAAATTCTTAAGTATGTAATAGTTCCTAATGTGCAATTGATAGCTATAACTACAACCAGGGTATTATATGGTGAATCAGATCTATTCACAACGATAAACTTTAGTTCAAGCCTACAATCAGACCGATGAAATGTGTGATAAAAAATTCTTTAGCACCTAGTAAATGACATGATAAAAAATGTCAAACGTGGGTTTGGAATTTTGAAAAAGTAACTTTCCATCATTTGTTTTCGTTTTTTTAGTCCAATAGAAATAAACAGAGTTATGCTCATTTGCATCAATTTGCATAACATAGCCATCGAGGAAACCCCACGTGATCCAACCTAAAAGAGTTGTGAAGGGGAATATTTGGAGCCTAATGTTATACCTTGACATGGACATGGTGCAAGAGATCATGGAGCAAACACTCATAATATTCAAAACCAGAAGTTATATACAATACTAAGAAATAATCTGAATGTGCATCTCAGGGATTATTATGGAGTGAGAAACGGAAATGCCTAAAGTTTAGTTTAATCTTTATCATTTTTATGGGCATTTTGTTTTAACCAGGTTAGTTATTGGATTTGTATTTTATTTTATTTTAAGATATAACTTTTGTATAAATTAAAACCTACTATTACATCAAATTTCAAGCTAACTATTAAATTTAAGTTCTGCTCGTTATTACACCAAAATTAAGATTAATTATCACATTTAAGTTCTACCGACTTGAAACTAACCATCACATTTAAGTTAAAATTGTTACATTTAATTTAAAGTAACATATCCAATCAACAAAACTAACTAAGTAATAAGATTAACAAAAACATTCGATCATTGTAATTATTATCTTCTTTTTTCGTCATTTTCATCAGAGTCACCATGTGGATAGTTTTATCGGTTTAATTTTTTCTTCTTCTACTTGTTTTTGTTTATATAACTTTTCAAAACTCTTTTGCAAAAAAATATACTGTTACACGTTCATTTTTTAAGTGTTCATTGGAAGAATTTTATCCTTGTTTGCATTATAACAATGTTTATCCCTAGACAACTTTTTTTTTAAGTTTCTTTGTCACAAAACCGTGTTGTGTTGATCTAGCGATCCCGTTTGTATGCTCATTCTCCATGTAGTTTTTTGTGTTAAACTCATTTGATGATGTTGATTCTTTTTGGGCTTCTTTTCTTGTTCTTTTTGAACTCTTTTAGCCCGTACCTCTAAATATTTTGGCATTACCATGAGCATTGCGTATGGCATATGAATATGAGGAGAGATTAACACCAGTTATGCCAGTAGGCACTTGGAATGTTGTTTCTGATGAGGAAAATGATTAACCTATTGAGGTCACTTGAGAAACAAGTACGTGTGTGGAAATATAGTTGGTGGAGCAAAACCATATCCAACAAGTTATGGACACATTTGTTTAACATATTTAGAATATTTTAACAACTTTTGTATTGAAAACCTTTGCTCGTGTTCTTTGATAGTCCTCTCCATATCTTCATTCATGTAATGTGGAATAAACGATTTAATTTTAAGGATCGCAAGAATTTTACAAATCCAATTTTTAAATTTAGAATATCGAGTTGTCCATACCCCATCAACATCAGTTTCACCACTTCTTCTACATCAATTTATTTGTAATCGCATCTACATATTCAACATGAATGACTAGGCAACCCATTTGCATCATGAGCTTTTCCCAGTTTCTTCACAATTTTTTTTGAAGGAGTTGGTAGCATCTGGTGTAAAATATACATAATTCCTACAAATAGGTTCATCTTCCTTCACTTATAACTTCGCATCACGAGTTTTTGCACCAGCTTGGATGATCTTGGTTGGGATGGTGTTGCCATTTTTTATAGAAGTTTGTCTTGGAAGAAACTTGTATGTGATTGCATAAGATATAAAAGATATAAAAAGAATTTGAAATTAAACAGTCGGCTGATATAGCCGTTGAACATCAATGACATTGCCTATCGGCTAAAGTGATGTCTCTCAGTGGAAGTGCCGGGACCGGGCGACTGAAGAGGTGCTTGCCCATCCAATTTGTCAACTAACGCATCCTGTAGGAATTGCAATTGCCCCAACAATCCATTAACATTCTAAACAAAAGGATCATGCCAGGGCCGTGCCTGATAGGCAAGCAGGGGAAGCTCCACCTCGTGGAAACAAAAGCCTGGGGGCAACAAAAAACCTTGTCTTATATGAGGGATTTTCATAAAAAGAAGAAACCAAAAGGACTAAATATGTAATGACTTGTACAAATAGTTTAATAAAAACATATTAGTTTCTTTCATCTATTTCTTTCATCTTCCTCTCTTGCCTCCTCCTTTTTTTTACCCCACCCAGACCACTGTATACTGCTAATAGTAACCACCCGTAGCCAGTACCGAAAGTTATTTTATTTTCTTTTCTTTTATTTTCTTCTTCTCCTCACAAAACCTATAACAACAATTAACTCAATTTATGCCCTAATTTAATGTTTTTATAATAGGTATTGATGTTGATTTTTTTTTGCCATAATTTATGTTTCTATAGTGAATTAACCTCTTGATGAATGATGGGTTTCTTTAATTCCTAGTAATTATGAATTTTTCAATGTTTAATTTGATTAAATGATGTTTAAGTTTTAGAATTTTGTATGAAAACAAGTGTTATTTTTGAAACTTTTAGGTACATTCATACGAATAGATTAAGTGTTAACCTTAATAAATGTCAAGGTGTGATTATGTGTTTTTCATTCAATATTCATTGATTTTATGGCTAATTTGTTGCAGGTATGCCTCCATTAAAGTAGAACACCAAATTGGGGGATATTTGCCGGCATGGTTTTTTGTTGCTGCCGGCATGGTCGATGGATTGCCGGCATTGAAAAACCATGCCGGAAGCTACAGTAAAATATCCCCCAATTGATTGTTCTTAAAGTAAAATAATCACCAAGATCTCAAACTATAAAGAAGTATAAGAAAAGAGATGGATTACAACAATCCCTTATTGGATCTCTTGATAGATATGTGATTAGAGCTACTGAACCCATATTGGCTGAAAGATGTAAATGTGACTGAAGTGAATGTGAATGATGATATTGCAGACATTAGGGAGAATGACTATGTAAATGTTGATCAAACAAATTTTGATGGAAACTTAAGTGAGATAAATGGTGATAATGATGATGCAAATGTTAATGTTATTGTGGGAGATGGTGGCAATGTAAGTGAAGCAAGTGAGAATACCATCAAAGTGAATATGAATGAAGATGTAAGTGACTATGAAGTGAATGCTAATCATAATGATACAACTGAGGTTAACATGGAAATTTTGAATGGAGATATTTTTGGTCCAAATAATTGGAGTAAAATTAATCAAAACTTGATAGATTTTTTAGTAGAGAATGGTCCATGGAGAGTTATAGATTTCATCTATCCTTCCGATAAAAATAATAAGCATTTCTCTACCACTTATTACACCCGTAAAATGGCGAACATGAAGAAGCAAGATAGGAAGTGGCTCGTCTATTCGATTTCTTTAGACAAGAAATTTTTATTCTGCTGCAGGTTGTTCAAAAAGGATGACACTACACAATTAGGTCATAATGGATTTGATGACTGACTTCCAGATTCGTCCAGCAGTGAATCTAGCAACCTAGACCTAACAAGATGAGTAAGTCGAGAGGCATGTGCCAGCAGTAGTGGTAAGGTTTCCTTGGTCTTTATCGCATACCTAACTGCTTGTGATAGCCTTCCTGATTACCCACATCTTGCTTCTGGAGTCATGTCTCACATACCTAACTACAGAGACATGAAAGTTCTGAAGTTCATGGAGATTGTATGAGAATGTGAATTAATCTAGAATTGGGATTAAGAAGAAATAAAATAATTAAAAAACGCATGCAAAAGCAAATCAACAAAGAGCAACAATGTGTGATAGAAATAATGGATGGGGTGATGTATCTTGCAAAAAATAGTTTAGCATTTTGTGATGTCGATGATAAAATTTATACAAGAAACAATGGCAATTTTTTAAGTTTGATAGAGGTAATTGCGAAACATGATCCATCTACAATGTGTTATTAATAAGGAAACTCATTATATTAGTCATAGGATTCAAAATGAGCTGATAACCATGGTTGCAGATAAAATTAAGAGATCGGTTGTCGAGAAGATTCACAACGCTAAGTATTATTCTATTATACTTGATTGCACTCCAGATATAAGTCATGATGACCAAATGTCTATTGTGGTAAGATGTGTAGATGTTTCTCAAGTTCTGGTAAAAGTAGAAGTATTTTTTCTTGGATTTTTGAAAGTGGATGATTCAATAGGTGAATGTCATTTCTCTGAACTTGGAGATGTATTGAAAAAACTCAATCTTAACATACATGATATAAGAGGGCAAGGATATGACAATGGTTCAAACATGAAAGGAAAATAGAAAGGTGTGCAAAACAGGTTGCTCGAGATTAATCCTAGAGCATTTTACACTCCCTATGGATATCATAGTCTTAATCGCATGTTTTACGATATGGCTAAATCTTGTGAGAAAGCGAGTTTTTTTCCCGAAACCGTACAATGTATCTACAAATATTTTGCTGCTTCCACAAAGCGATGGAAGATTTTTAAAAATAAGATAGGATCTAAAGGTCTCACTCTTAAGCCATTATCAAACAGTAGGTCAGAAAGTCGTGTGGAGAGCGTTAAAACGATAAAATTTCAAGCGCCTCAAATCCGGAAAGCTTTAAATCGCGTGATAAAGAAATACAAATATAATGAAGTAAAGTCTATTGCTCGGGAATACTCAATGATCAAATGAAGAATATTGAACTTTTTTCTTTTCATGGCATGGTTATTTGGCATAATCTTTTATCGGTTGTTAACTTTATTAGAAAAGCACTACAAGCAAAAGACGTGCATATGGGTGATACTGTAGAACACATCAAAAATGCTTGTTTCATATTTTAAAGATTACAGAAAGAATGGGTTCCAAAAAACACTATTTGAAGCCAAAAAAATTTGCAGCTGACATGGGCATTAGCCCTTAATTTCAGGAACGACATGTTAGAAAGCGGAAGAGGCATTTCAATGAGGATGCTAGCGAGGAGACAGTTTCATTTTCGGGTGAGGAAGAATTTCGAATTTTTTTTACTTTCTATTCATAGTAGATTGTGCTTTACATTCATTTAAGAATAGATTTGAGCAATTAAACGAGTACGAGAGCATATGTGGTTTCTTATTCGACTTAGAGAAACTAAAATCTGTGAGTGATGATATTTTGTTGGCATCATATATCAAACTTGAAGATTATTTAAGTTATGACATACATTCTGATATTGATGGTAGAGACCTCTACACAGAATTAAAGATCATGAAAAGGACTATGCCGTCTGAGACAAAGAAACCACTTGAGATATTATATCATTTGCAAAAGGACTATGCCGTCTGAGACAAAGAAACCACTTGAGATATTATATCATTTGCAAAAGTTGCAAGCTTTTTATCCTAATGCTTGGATTACTTATAGAATTTTGCTTACAGTTCCGGTTACAGTTGCCACTGCAGAAAAAAGTTTTTCCACATTGAATTTAATCAAGTCTTAGCTTCGATTTTCAATGTTACAGGAAAGGTTGAATAGCTTGGCTATGATAGCTATTGAAATAGCCATAACAAAAAAATAATATTATAAGTTGATTATTAGAGAGTTTGCGTCTAAAAATATACGAGGGGAAGGCCTTACAACAAACTTTTTAAAATTTTAATTTAATAATTAATATTAGAAACAATTGATAGTCTTCTATTGGTTGAATTTGTGCAAAAAAAAAAAGTTTATTTATATGGGCAAAAAAAAAGTTAGTTCGCTTCAGGGGAAAATTATTCTAGGAATTACTGGTTAGTCCTGATATGAGAACCCGTTTAAAGTCTAATCCAGCGTTAAAAAACTTTTAATCGCTGGTCCAAAAACATATTTGTGGACCACACTTTTTACTCGCTGATCCATCCACGTGTTACTATTATTAAATATTTTTCAAAAATTCCAGAAACATCCTCTCCAACAAAATATGGTGAACATTATTCGAATCAGATTTATTTTATGTTTTTAGTAGTTCCTTCTCTAACAGCAGAGAGCTATGACAATGGGGATTAATGAACAAAAACCAGAAGAATTACTATGATCACTTATCTTTCCATATTTTCGATTTGTATTCTCTTCTCTACCGGTGTTTTTAGGGTTTTCGTTTGAAGATCGTTTTGGTGCTCTATAATCAGCTTCATATCCATCCAATCCAAGTATGTTCTATAATAAGTGATGGTAAAGAAGTGAAACAAGTGAAGAAGAAGATTCACAAATAAATCCACGAAGAAGAAGAAGAAGAAGGAAGATTCACAAATAAATCCACGAAGAAGAAGAAGGAGGAGGATATATAAATTCACTAATTTTGGGTTTTGATTTATGCTCTTTAATCTTCCTTTTCATCCGGATCTAATTCTCAATATTGGAAGACGAGGAAGACATGATTTTAATCGACATGATGTTATTTTATTTGATTTACTTTTTCTTTTCTCTTAAAATCATGATATTTTTTTTTTTATATTTTGTATAATCATATAGTACATATCAATATCTACAATGAGATTATACACTTTTCCATCAGTACATATTGATACGTATTGTTGGACCTTACACTTTTGCCTTCAATACATATATTCATTAAGTGCATATTAATATGTAATGTTGGATTACCATGCATTGTGGGGTCATAAATTTTTTCCTTAAGTACATATCAATATGTATCATGGAATTATACACTTTTTCCTACAGTACATAACTGTTGAAAGAGGTTATGTCGTTGGACACTCTCTCAGTTTTGGTTTCATTAATTTCAATTCACGATTTTCGATTACAGACTCAAACACATTCTCTGTGTGTTTATAGACATTTGAATTCTGTCGACCTGCTATAGCCAGTTACAACGTACACCTGACCTGCTACTGTCAGTTACATCACAGCATGTCTTTCACACGCTTACAGGACTCAACCACAATGGACTAGACTCACACAAACTACACCACAATGGACCATTGGCTAACAATAACAATATGAATTGCTGGATCAATATGTATTGTGGGATTATACACTTTTTCCTACAGTACGTATTTTCCTCCAGTACATATCAATATGTACTGTCTGATCAATATGTACCGTGGGATGATACACTTTTTCCTTCAGTACATATCAATATGTACGATCATACATAACAATATGTACCGCTCATGGTGATTAGCAGAGATCTTCTTCTTCTTCTTTCACTGGATCTCAGTGATTTTTATTTTATTTCGGTACCCTAATTTAATTTTAAACTTTTAGTTTTATGGGATTTTTGATGATTCATTTTTGTTTTATAGTTTTTGATTCGATTTTCGGTGCCCAAATTTTCGATTTCGATCTGGGAATAGTTTTTCGATTTTGTGGTCTGTGAATTGACAACGACGTGGTTTTAGTGAAAGAGAACACTGTGATGGGAAAGAAGGTAATTTTATGTATTCAAAACCTTTTTGGACCAGCGGTTAAATCAATTATGGATAAGCTGGGTCGAGTTTTGTGGACCAACTAGCAAAGTTATCAAATATTATTTCCAGGAATGGCCAGCTTGCGCAGGAGCAACCAGAAGCTCTCATATGGGGTTCAAAGTTCGAACATTGGACCTCAAGCATGAGGTCAGCCCCTAGCCAACTGGGGTTATCTCTCATTATTTCCTTTATCACACGGTTACTTTTAGGGATGCACAACGGGTAGGGCGGGTAGGATATGGCATATTTCGCCACCCTACCCGCTGAATGGCGGGTAAGAAAAACTTTACCCGCCACCCTACCCGCCATTAAACGGGTAAAATCCTACCCTACCCATCAAATGGCGGGTCGGGTAGGGTGGTTGGCGGGTAAACCGGCTACACTTTTCTTGTACCATTGCTAATGAACCAAGCTTTTAGATCATTGAACTTCACAGCTTTCCATCATTATAAAGAGCTAAGGCATCTTCTATTGCAAAGACAATAAATGAATTCTTATTCAGAAGGATGAGGAGGCCATTGACGTAAATAATAATCTTTGCGGAATTTTGACAAAATATTAGACATCTAAAACGATTTACCTTATTTGTGAATAAGAAGAAGGTTTTCACATCACATTCCTGTGATACATACATTCTATACTACTTAAAAGACCCATTCGTATATTTGGTTCAACTCATTCGAGTGATCAGAGAAAATGAGAATCCATGGAACTATTGTCACCAGTTTGAAAGCTCACCAGTGAGGATAGGATTACAATGTCTTAATATGATTAAGATTAAACAAGGACAAGATGAGCAGTGGCTCACTATAGAGGAGAAACATTTTTACCCTAAATTAACATTTGAATAATCTAGACGAATATCTTTTTTTGCGTAGTTAATCTAGCTAACAGTCTTATCTGATCAAAATGTAAGCTGTAGATTCTCTCAAATGTTAGTCTTCATCCTACCTGCATTGACCTGTCGATAAAAATCAAACCTCAGTTTACAATAATCATCCACAAAATATAAAAGTTGTATACAATGTGGAAAAGAACCAAGTTTAACGATGCAGTTTACTGTAACTTCAATTTTCACCCGACAAAACGCAAAAAAAATAGAAGGTAATTTGTCAATCTTCTTATTTTGTCAGTTCATAGCAAGAGTTGACATTTGCCTACCTTATTTTTGAATGGTGATGGCAGTAGTAGAGGCGAGCTGATGCTTGGAAGAAAGTAAATACTAATCTTTCCACCTCTGATTTGTCACAATCTTCATGTGACCTTATTCTTCATGTTTATTCTTCAATCGTCATCTACGATGATGGAATAACCACTTAGATCACCAAATAGATCTGCAACACATCAAAATTCAGTCAAATCTCAATAACCATTGGCAGCAAAATCACTCAAACTCAAATTGCCCACCAAAATCAAGCAAACGGGACTACAAATTTGATCAACTTAACCTAATCTACAATCATGGAATCTGTTTCTGTAAAATACAACATAAAGATAAATTAAACAGCAGCAAGTTTTATACCTGACTCGACAGCGTCATCCTCGTCCTTCTCAGCTCCAAAAGTAGAAGGATCCATGTCAATTAGGGTACGCAACCAGTTTTGCAATAAAATCAAGGCCTCTACTGTCCTGGGCCTTAAAGAACTTCGAAAATGACCAAGTATTCGCTTTCCAGTACTGAAAGCGGATTCAGAAGCATAAGATGAGATAGGGATAGCAAGTACATCTCTTTCTATGAGTGACAGAATGTCAAACCTAGCAGCATTGATTTCCACCAAACCAATATATCAAATTTAAAACCTTCTTTGTCTTTAGTTGGTGAGTAAATTGGCTCCGCCAAGTATCTTTCCACCTCTGATTTGTCATAATCTTCCAATGTAGATAGCTGGATTTTACGTGCATCTCTATGAGCCTTATGCTTTTTCTTTCTAGTTAAAATAGAACACGAACTCCCTTGACTAGAACTAACACTAGTTTCACCTACAGACTCTAATGAGGCTAACACACTTCCCACAACTGAATATTCTGATTTATAAGCTGCATATAAGTCATCAAAATCTTCTCTCACTTTCTCTACCCAATTTTTTACTAGTCTTTGTTTCTGCGCAGGATTATCATGCACAATCAAGTCTTTTATTGTTACAACCAATCCACGTTCTTTTTCCCTTGGATCAAGAAGAACAGCAATAAACAACAAAGCATTCATTTTCTTGTAATCTCCCCAATACTTATTGTATTTCAACAACATTTTTTCACCCATATGGCTTAAGAAGGCATCGTCATCAGTATTTTGCCAATCATGTAATTCTTCACGAACATCACTAAGTTCTTCCAAAAAAGTATGTGAAGTGACATACGTAGATGCATAGAACTCAACGGTGGCTTCATAAAATACTTGTACAAACAATACAAATTGTTATCTAAATAATTTGTAAAAGCATTTGTGGCCATAAATTTGAAGAACAATGCCTAGTAAGGCATCGATTAAGCTAATATTGAACAAAGAAACTTTTCATTTCAATGGCCGCATCCCACATTTAAGACGCGGCAGTTCAGTAAAATCAAGAAGAAACAAATTTGGTTATACATCTTAAGTGTAATGCACATTCATCGTTCGCAACAAAGATTTTTCAGCATTTAGATATGGTCTGAGCACAACATAGAGTGAAACTTACAACTATTTGAAATTGAACTTCCACGAAGAAATAAGCACTGTTCAAACTTTGAATTCCAAAAGTCAGGAGCACCATATAATGGTTACCCATTTTCATCTTGCAAGTTGGCTAACAGTAACATGGGTAGTACTAAAAGGGATCCAACAACAATCCTTTCCAGTTAGAACTGGATGTTCTTTTAAGTTGATGGTTTTGTTGTCTGTAAAACAGCCCTTCTCAATCAATTCCTACAAGTAATCTAATCATTCGAGACCCAACAGTAAAATTTCCCCTGACCATCTCCAAATAGATTCAAATCCTAGCAGTGAAAATGATGCAACATATCTATACATGCAACAAATAGGTAGAGCCACCTGTGCTGGCAAGTTTAAAACAAAAAAAACCGTGTTGGCAAGTCTGACAGAGTATCAAGTGTTTGAATTTATGGAAAAAGTAGATGCAGGAAGATAACAAAATCACAGATTGGCATAAACTGGCCTGGATACCAAACAAAATATTTGAAGATGAATAATAAAAGGCGAACAAGCAATTCGGCAGAATCACATTCACGATTATGGGCATCAACATTGAAGTGTTTTATTTTAGGCCCTTCCACTTTGACTTAGATTAAAAGAATCCAACAAACTATAATGCAAATCACAGCAAACTCGGATCCCTTATTACATGCAGTTTGAAACTGCATTTGCACACAACTTACCACAAACATGACAACAGATTAAAGGAACAAAAAAGACAGAACAAGATGCTTGATACTTGTAACTGGACCAACTATAACATTCCATACACCATCCAGGTTACTGCTGAAATCTACCAGGGGTTTCATCAGACTTTCCTTAAATTACAAAGGCCATTCCAGGAGATCGATCTAGGTATGCGCTAGACAAGACCAATCGGTGTATCTAAGAAGAGGAAGAAGGTATGGGTCCAGAGAGAGATTATGGTCCAAAACAATTTTGCAGTTATCATGCTTTTATGTCTCTAATAAGTTCAAGAGTACTAAATTCTAATTAAAAGAATTGAAATGGTTCAGTTTATAACATAACATAACATTCTGACCTTGTTTTATCATGCAATCAGTTCTAAAATGATTGAGAAAGAAGCTTAAAATACCTGTAGAAACTGAACTAACACTCGAGCATTAGACCAATCATACTTTTCGGGAGCATGCACTCGAGGCTTTTTTTTCTTTCCTTTTCTCCGACCAGCTAATGGTTCTTCGGGAGCATCCGAATCAGATAAACTAGATTCTAGTTCATCAGGAACGTCTGTACTATCAATATCATCAATATCAGCACCCATTGTTGGTTCATCAGGAATATTGAAAATAAACCTATCACGAAATGCTTTGTCTGACTGTGCTAGCCTTATAAAGGCCTTTTCATACTTCTCTGCAGCATCCAGCATTAAGTAAATGGAATTCCACCTAGTTTTGACATCTAATACTAATCCCTTTTTATATTCTATCCTCTCAAGAGATACAACATCTAAGAACTTTTTCATTCTAGCAGGAGAGTTCGTGATGTATTTAACCACCGACCTGATTCTAAGCACTGAAGTATGATACTTCTTCAACCCATCCTTGACAACTAGAGCTAATACGTGGGCAGCACATCTGACATGCAAATGTTTACCTCTAACAATTGAGCTTCCCCAACTTACAACTCTCTCTTTGACATATTCAATTGCCTTTGTATTGGCAGAAGCATTATCAAGAGTGATAGTAAAAACCCTCTCAAGCCCCCATTCTATCAAACACTTCTCTAATGCTCTTCCAATTTGTTCCCCTCCATGACTAGTGATTAAACAAAAACAAATGATTCTTTTGTGTAAGTTCCAATGACCATCAATAAAGTGATCCGTAACTACCATATAATTGTAGTTTTGAATGGACGTCCATGTATCGGTTGTTAGACAAACCCTTACCCTGTTCATCTTGAAATAATTCACCAGATTGGCCTTTTCACTCACAAATAATTTGCAGATATCACGATATACTATCATCCGAGATGGAAGTTTGAACCATGGCTCTAGATACCTATAAAATGCCTTAAACCCTTCTCCTTCAACCATTCGGAAGGACTGTTCATCCGTGACAATAAACTTTATCAATGCTCTTCTATAAGCTTCTTGACAAAACGTAACCCTAACTATTTGCTGCTCATCTTCAATGATAGGCTGAAAATCAAGAGAGTGTTGACCCGACGACCCAGATTCTAGGGTATCTTTATACTTGTTACACTTAGTCAAATGATAGTTTAAATTTGTAGTCCCATAATCCTTACCACCAACCCTATACCTACCACTACCATCTTCACAATAGTTGCACTTCGCCCATTCATTACCATCTGCATCAAAACTCGTCACAAAATGTTTCCATACCCAAGATGTTCTCTTCCGCTTCTTACTTCCGCTGATCCCAGGTTGATAAGATGGTGGAGGTGGAGGTGGCGGAGATGCAATAGTACTAGCCCTTCGTTGCATGGATTCAGATGCAGCTTGAGAGGGAGGTCTCTTTGACATCTCTTCTGTAATCTCAACCATGTTTGCTCACACTAAGCCTGCACAAACTAAATGCAATAGTGGAATAACTATTCATAATCCGTAAACCAAAAGAAGTATAAGAAATGGCCTTCTAAAAAACACAAAAAACAAAAGAAATTATTTTAGCAGACATTGTTCATCAATCTCCCACGATCGTTTCAGGTAAAATCTAGAACTACTATCAAGCCAACTGCAGTTTTCTAAATATGTATGAATTTTTTTTCAGGTCTAAGACCAGGGCATTTATCATTGGACGGCATCCAGTGAGACAGATTCCGACCATGCTAGAGTTGTCCCTCAATTGTTCCAATACAGAGTCACTAACAGGCAGTGACAAAACCTTCCACAAAGCAGGCAGTGAGGATATCTTAGGCACTAACAAATTCACAAAAATTGCAGAGTTTCCATAGATGACAGATCAGATCAAACATAAAAAAGTGGAAAAAATGTGGATGCCATGTCAACACGAAATGTCTACATCAACTTCTACCGAAAAAGGTCAGGATATTATTACGAGAAAGGTGTGCCAACATATGTTGTGGAGTGATGTACGATCTGTTTACACTTCTTTTTACAGCAAGACATATGTTTGTATAGAGTTGGATTGGCATACCTCACGTAGTGACTTAGAGAGATCATCCATCATCAAGGTTAGGCGTTTGTCCTGCATCAGCAAGTAGTTAATTAGGTTAACCAAACAAATAAAGTATCAGCCAAAGTCTAACAGCATATGATATCCAATATCCATTTCGTATGAGAACTTTCTGAAACAATCTCATTATATTTCATCATCTAAATTAACAAATTTTACCATTTCATCTGTGGTAATGAATCCACTATTAAACCCTAAGAATTCAATAAAGAAGAACCAACAAAAACTACCAAAAGGTTTTGTCTAAATATACTAGCTTTCATCAAAAAGGACTCTAATTTTGTGAAAAACAACAACGATTGCCAGTATTAATTCGAACCCTAAATCCCAAAACGATAAGAAAAGGTGGAGATAAAAGGGTTAACTGTTAAGTATCTTACAATCGAACATCAGGGCATTACGTTTTCATTAGCTCCCATATCTCTAAATGGGTTGGTTGAAATCCAATACTAAAATCTACCAATTAAAGTGAAATCCATAAGACTTATCCAAATTAAACTGAACCCAATATGCATTCAAGTATAACAAACTATACCCTCATTAAAAGAGCTCATCTTTGAAACGAAACAAACAATTATAACCTTCAAAACCAAACATGCAAAGTATGAATTAGATAGATCAGAGTTACCAACAAATCAAACAAAAATGCTCACAACATAATCAAACGATTCAAACCTCAATTTACCTGTTAGATGGAGATGGAGCAAGAACAAGAGAAAGGATTTCGTCGAAAGACCCAATTGAATGAGTTCTCCTGCTTGGGGTTGAGTTTGATTTGGGAAGGAATGATTTTCTGCGATTGATTTGGTTTGGGGGAGAAGAAGAAAAAGTAATAAGTGAAAAACAACTTCACTTTTTACCCCTGAAATTGTTTTAAAATAACGAAAAAATAGGCAGGGAAAAAAAGAGGACACGGATCATTTAGTCTTTCAACATATCAGGCGGGTAGGGTAGGTTAATTTCGAGTTTTACCCATCACCCTACCCATTGATGACGGGTAAGAAAAATTTTACCCATCACCCTACCCATCAAATGGCGGGTAGGGTAGAATACGGATAAAACATTGGCGGGTAGGGTAGAAATGGCAGGTAGGGTTGGGTATGTGCACCCTTTTTTTTTAACTTACTTTAATTTCATTCCATCAATCCATCTACTTTTACCAACTCCCCTCTTAGACTTTTCAAAAAAAAGAAGAAGAAAGAACTCCCCTCTTACAAAGAGAGAGAGAAAGAGGAGACCTAATCTCCCAGTCTCTTTTCCTCTCTAAAACCAGATCCAGATTAAGCCGCCGAAATCATCCATCTGCCGTCCACACCAACCGCATTATTTTCGTTTCATTGTTTTCTTGGATTTGATTATATCCTTTTTTAGAGACTACATCTAGGAGAATGTCGTCTGTGAATTGGGAACTCAAAGGTTGTTGCAAACAGGATCAGAAGATCTTCCTTGCCACAATCGGAATCTGTACAGTTGTAATTCTTGCGCTATGGAGGACAATACTGTTAACACCATTCAAACTCATCACTGTGTTTCTTCACGAAGCCAGTCATGCTATCGCTTGTAAACTAACATGTGGTCATGTTGAAGGGATCCAAGTTCACGCAAACGAGGGTGGAGTGACACAAACACGCGGCGGCATATATTGGGTGATTTTACCTGCTGGATACCTTGGTTCATCGTTTTGGGGAATGGTTTTTATTCTTGCATCTACAAATCTTCTTACTGCTAGAATTGCTGCCGGATGCCTTGGTGTTGCGTTGCTTATAGTTCTCTTTGTGGCAAAAAATTGGACTCTGAGAGGACTTTGCATCGGATTTATTATTTTCCTTGCAGTGTTTTGGTTTTTGCAAGAGAAAACAAGTGTCCGTATTCTTCGTTACATTATACTTTTCATTGGTGTAATGAACAGCTTGTTTTCGGTTTATGATATCTATGATGATACCATTTCTAGAAGAGTGAATTCTAGTGATGCAGAAAAGTTTGCAGAAGTTTGTCCTTGCCCTTGCAATGGTGTTGGATGGGGAGTCATTTGGGGACTTATTTCGTTTATGTTTCTTTGTGGAGCTGTCTACCTTGGGCTTGTTATATTGTCTTGAGTTTAGGTATATAAATTGCTCTGTCAAGAGCAATTCTGATTGTTAGTAACCTTAGATGTGTCTGATTATACTATTCTTTCTGCACATTACCCTCACATGGGGTTGTCATTGTTTATTTTTGACAGAGAAGTTCATTGTTAAGCTCCTGTACAATTCCTTTGCAACTACATGGATTGTTTATTCAAGCTTCATTTTATAGTTCACTTGTTTCCCTATTTTTCTGGACACACATTATTTTCTAGTATAGTAGAAAAGCTAATCTCAGCAGTTTTTACTCTAAGAAACAAAATAATAACATTTTAACTTTCCTCTTCAAAAAAGAGATGTGGTAGAAACCTCCATTACCCCAACCTTGGTCTTCAAAGACCACCACCACCATTTGCGGTACCGGAAGATGAGCTACACTACCATTCAGGGCTCACGGGTTTCTTTTACAGGCAAAGAAAACGTAAATTTTGCTGACTTAAATCTTGGACCCCCTTGTCGAGGGCTTCAAATGGGTCTCCAACCTCCAGGCACGTGAAACAAAGGATTATAATTCTGTGGTGGGTTGAAACAGATAAATCTCAGACTTCCAAATGAACCTCTGGTCTTTATCTGTTTCAGATTCTGTATGGATTATATCCAGACTTCCAAATGAACCTCTGGTCTTTATCTGTTTCAGATTCTGTATGGATTATATCCAGAAGGCACTGTAGTGATAGTGAATAGCATGAATGACATTTATTTTGCAAGAACAAAAATAAATTGAAGATTTGACAAGGTGCAGGTTGGTCTTTTGTTCTTTCAAAATCCAACAATATCCAACAATAATATGATGCATTCACATAATCACTGATGAACTGCAAGAAAACTTCTGCATCAATCTTGTAACTTAACTATAACACAAATAGATAACACAAGTTCCTTCCTCTCTTCTAATTTCTATATAACTCTTAACTAACCCGAACTACACCAGTAAAATAGAAGTTTCTTTTACATGATTATTTCTTGAGAGATGAAAGAACAGTGAGGAATAAGCACTGTTTGAAACTAAATAGAGGCGAACACTGACCAGTTAATGAATCAAACACAGAGAACAACGCCACTTAAAATAGATTCCAGCAATGTCGTCAGTTCATGGATTGAAAACGTTTCATGATAATCATGCTCATGTCCATATATCGTTGAGCGCAGTTGGAAAGACAAGATGATTCACTAGAGCTGAACTTAGCCCCAGGGGTACTGGTTATGCACTTGTCCCAGCAAGCATCTGTAAGCTTAGCCACCATTTCGTTCAGCATTGCTCTTTCTTTTTCTTGCTGAAAAAAAAAAAAAAAAAAAAAAGGCAACATTCAATTGAAAATCTGCGTCCTTAACATAACCTAATTTTCATTCTTTCCTCTGTGACCAACTTGATCAGATTGGGATTCAAACACAATAACAAACTAAACAAACACTGAAAAAGTCGTGTCACAATTAAATGAAAGCAAACCTACAAACAATTTTTTGTTTTACCTGATTACCTTCTCTGATCAATTCATTGGTCTTATCAAATCCAAAACAAAATACATTCGGTTAATAGTTGGGTAATGCATAATTTTGACCAAAAAGTACTTTACCAGAGATTGATTTTTGTGATTTTTCTTTTCCTTCTAACAATACTTACCAAACTAAGTATTTTAAGATATGGGTTTGATGATAACATCTTCTGTTCTAAGTCTAAATTTTTAATTATGGATTTAAGGACAATCTATGGTGACTTTACCTTTTATTAAAAAACTAACAATAAAAGCCTATTAATAAGTCTCCAAATTTAAACTAGATCACAACAAGAAAGAGGGAGTTTGATGTAAGCTTACCTCAATGAACTGCTGTAATGCAGGGCTGCTCATGCCGTCCATACTGCTACGCTAATGGTGGTTTTGGTTGAGAAGCCTCCTCCTTTTCTTCCTCCTCTATCAACTAGTAGAAACTGCGAACCCTAAAGTCAAATGATAATACTTTGATTGATCCTATGGGCTGGATATACTCGGTAGTGTTAAATCCAACATTACAACTGGGCTTGAGCTATGTGATCTCCGAGTGTAGCATAATTAGCAACTAAATAAGGAACGATTTTTTTGGGACTACTTAAAAATAATGGAGGGGGACTACTAAGTGATAGGAACATCCACCCTACATTTTAAGGGGTGTCCTAAAAAATTAGAGAAGGCTAATATGTCCTCATCCTAATTAAGATTATAACTAACCCTAATAACCCACTAATCTAACCACTATCCACTAATCTAACCCATTTAATTAAAACCTAAATAAAACTGATTAAAATCAGTTTCAAAAACAAAACTATCCCTATTCCTTTCACTTCTTCTTCTTTTTCTTCTTCTTCTTCTTCTTCTTCTTCTTCTTCTTCTTCTTCTTCTTCTTCTTCAATCGTTTATAAACAATGCGTACCAAGCAAACTCCAAGAGTTCCAGGATCAAGTCCGGGACTCGCAAAAATAGCGAATCTCCCAAATCAAATTCAAATTGATAAACAACTTGAAGCAAAGTAGAGAGACCAAATCAAGCATTCAACAAGAAAAAAGAAGTCCGATTCGATTCAAATGCAAATTCGTGGGTAATTTCCTTCGTACCCATTCCTTTTAATTCGTTATTTGTTGAAGAAATCGATTAGAAATCATCAAAACCCATCGAAAATGGTAGTTATAGTAGACATTTCGGCTAGGAGAATTTTAGAAAACCCTAGATTTTGGTAACCGAACTTCGAGAAATAAGAACAGTTCGGTGAAGTAGCCTGATATCTGGTAACCGAACTTCATTGTTCGGTGAGCTCGCAAAAAAAAACCTTCGTAACCGAACTCATTGTTTCAAAGGAAAACTGAGTTCGGTTTTGTCGATAATTTTTTTTGGTAACCGAACTTTGGTAATAAGTAGTTCGGTTACCTTGCAAGTTTTATCTGGTAAACGAACTTTAGTCTGGTAGTAGCTAAATAGTTTGTTCGGTTACCTCGTAATTTATACCAGGTAACCGAACTTATGTCTGTTGACACCAAATGTTGTGTTAAATTCATTCTTTAGTTCTATTTATTTGATAACACAATATTCTATTTTGTTTAGCTAATACTTTGGTTTTTGTTCATTAGGAACAAAGGAAAAAGATCTAATCCACACCCACCCCTCGTGGTAGAATACATTTAGATTTCCGAAACCGTAGTGCCAAAAATGCTAAACATGGAGGGGGCTCGTTACCGGAAGTCAACCAAGAGAATGTTCGTAATGTAATCCAAGATGTCAATGAAGAAGTGATGGATACAATTGAGCATGTTATTGAAGAAGAAAAAGATGATGAAGAAGAGAAAGTAGATAAAGATCAAGGCAATCAAGAGGATGAAGATGTAGAGGAAGAAGAAGAGGATGAAGATAAAGAAGAAGATGATGAAGAGGAAGAGGCAGAACAACAAAAACAAGGCAAAGAATGAGAAGAAGAGAAAGAGTCCGAAGAAGAAAGAGAGAAAGAGTCCGAAGAAGAAGAAGGACAAGAGGAAGAGGATGAAGAGGATGACTCTGAAGAAGATGAAGAGGCTGAAGAACAAGAAATTCGAGAAATTGTTCCTGTTAAAGAGAAGAAGAAGCCGAAGCCGCCTGGTCCTAGATATTCACACATTCCTCCGGCTAATTTGTGTTTGTCACCTAAGAGCCCAACTTATGGTACTCCTAATGACGGAAGAGAAACATTGTTTGGCTACAAACACTCATGGGCTGTGAAGATTTCTGCGAAAAAGGTATTCTTAACAAACTAAACAAGTTATATTTATTTTTTTGACATGTGTTTCGTTAGTTCTTTCGTTAAGTATTATTAGTGTGATGTTCTTTTTGTAGGATCATAATGATGCAGTTCGTCTTATTCGTCGTCAAAAGGCGGCCACATGGGATCTTAAATATGAGTGTGAGGAGTTTGTTGTGAAGGTGAGAGAATGTGTGTTATGGAAGCTCATCAGTTACGCACATGACCAATTTGACGTTGTTAGCATATTTGCATTTCTTGAGAGACATTATCCGGAGACATCCACCATGCATCTTCCATTTGGCGAGATGGGAATTACTCCCGATGATTGCATGAGAATCACCGGCCTACCAGTGGAAGGTAAATGTCTTCGTGAAGGATACAACTCCTCGATGCGTTATGAAGCTCTTGATGCATTGGCTCTAAAGTGTCTAGGATGGGATGCAAAAAAGACCCGATGTGAGTTTAGATGTTCTGTGAAGGAGCCTAAAAAAGGCGATGAGTATAATCCCTACGAAGAAAATGGAGCCTTAAAGAAGAAGGTGATCAAGAAGTTCAAGTTGGTAAAGTTGAAGGAAGCATTTGAAAAGACAAAACAGAAGGTAAAGAAGGGAAAGTTGGTGATGGACGAGGAGACGCTTACGCACCATGTCACTGCTTATTGGTTATATCAGCTAGGAGCTGTTATTTTTCCCGACACTTCTGAAAATAGGGTGGATGCACATTATCTACATCTTTTGGAGGACCTCAATGAGGTCAACAAATACTCTTGGGCCACTGGGGTGGTTGCATTTCTTCAAACAAAGCTGAACAAAGGGTCGAGGATTAAGACAACTCAAATTGGAGGCCATTTAACTCTTTTTCAGGTGACCTTCTACATTATTAATTAGCAAATTATTCCGTAAGATTTTGTGTTTCTAATTCAATTTTAATCTATGTGGTTAATATTTTTGTTTTTTCGCATAGGTTTGGATCTACGACCACTTCCCTTCTCTGAAATTGGCTAAAGAGAAGTCACCTTATCCCTATGGCAATCCTACATAAGGAAAATGGGTGTTCTTGGAGAACCTGAAGAAGTCTAAAGAATAGCAGTTGACTTCATTGAGGGAGAAATTGGATAATATGACGGTGGATGATGTTGTATTTCACCCATACGTCGTACCCGATAATATAGATGTAGATGAAGTTGAGGTGCGGGATTTCTCTTTGGCCTCGGGCTACTATGGACCAATTTGGTATACTAATGGCTACTCAATGTATAATCCACGGAGAATACTATGACAACTTTCTTGTGTCCAAATGGTGCCTGACATAGAGAATGCAAATTTCAATTTGATGGTTCAAGGAACAAAGAACACCGAAAAATATTTTATCCCTAAACACGAGCCAACTCCTACGGTAGGATATTGGAATGAACTTAACCAGCACTACTTTCCTTTAGGTGATTGTGTACCTTTATCCGAAGATGTAAATGCATGTGACGAAGATTATATGGAGTGGTATGAAGGTATTAGTCATCCAATTGTAATAAATAGGGAACAACAAGGTCGTGCTGATAAGGCGAAGGCGAAGGCAAATGAGAGGGAAGCTAAGTGAGCTCGGAAGGAGATGCCTATTTGTGGAGAAGAAGCAATAAAGTTATGTGATAATGTGGTAAGAAAATGTCTTCTCTTATACTTTTGGGTTGTTTGAAAGTATTGAAAATATATTTACTTGTGCTTAAAATTGGAATCAGGTGAAGAAGGGTACAAAATTGTTGAAGAAATAGATGACTAAAATCCGTAGTGGAGAGTCGATGTCAACTAAGGAACAAACCGACCTGTACGGCCAGTGGGAGGGTCTTATAACTAAAAGAATGGTGGAGCCAAGTCGGTCTAAGCAATTGAAGAGGGGTCGACAACAAGGAGAAGGTTCAAGTCGCGCGGTTTGTACCACGGTGGAGGAAACCGGTGGAGGATATAAAACCCCAACTGATGAGGAAGTTCAACCTAAAACTCGTGGTAAACAAGGAAGTAAAAGGGTTCGTCGTAGTGGTCGTTAGTGATTTTGTATGGTTGTAGTTTCAAAAAACATCTTAGTTATGGATTTCGTATGGTTTAATTTCGTATGTTTGTGTGTTTTAAACAATTAGTTAAGGATTTCATAGTTTGGTATGTATAACACTTTTATATTTGTTTTAATTGGGTTTGTTTTCGAATTTTATGTTTGTTTTAAAAGTAGAGTCCAACAACTCATCAATTGGTTAGCTACAGGATGTATTTCGGCTAGCTAAACTTTTTAGTCAGATAACCGAACTTAAAGTTCGGTAACCTGTGACAAATAACAGATCACCGAACTATGTTTTCGGCGACCTGCTAAATCTTACCAGGTTGCCGAAGTTTTTTTTCGGTTACCTCGCAACATTTTCATAGGTTGCCGAACTTTGGTATGTAGGCTGAAGCACAAAGCCTTCACCATTTTAGGTTAAAGAGATTAGTTCGGTTAGCAATCTATATTTTAAGAGGTTGCCGAACTACTCTCTGGAGACTCAAAATTTTGTTTTTCCACAAGTTGAAAAAATCATTCTCTTGATGCCTAAATCACAAAACCGCACTTTTAAGTTTGTTTTAGAGTGGTTTGTGTATCATATATATGTTCAGTTTGTGTTTGAGCCTTCAAAGCAAAGTTCAGTTACCTCTTTATTTTACATGGTAACCGAACTTAAGAGTTCGGTTGGCTACCTAAGATTTGCGAGGTTGCTGAACTACTCTCTGGAGACTCAAAATTTTGTTTTTCCACAAGTTCTAAAAATCATTCACTTGATGCAGAAATCACAAAACTGCACTCTTAAGTTTGTTTTATAGTGGTTTGTGTAACATTTATATGTTTAGTTTGGGTTTGAGCCTTCAAAGCAAAGTTCGGTTACCTCACAATTTTACCAGGTAACCGAACTGCGGAGTTCGGTTATGCGTAAAAATTTATAGGTAATCGAACTATTAAATTTGAAATTACAATGCTCTTTATCTGACACAAATATCTGGTAACGGCTTTTTTTTTTTTGAAAATATAGCCGTTAAATACACCTCCATGGTATATATATGTATCTCATAGATAACATTTTGTTTCAAAATCTCCTAAAAATGGCAGCTACTAGTCCTAAATTTACTCTAGATGAAGATCCCTCTCTTTGCAGAAACTACATACTATACTATCCAAAGAGGGGCGAAGAACGAAGAATGAATGGTATTATGAGTCAAAGTTATTGGAGGGAAATTCATGAGAAATTCTGCTCTGACACAACAAACCTTCATAACCGTGACCATATAGCTTTGTTCATTCGATTTGGAAAGACTAAAGATAGAGTTGTGGAATATATGGCTTTTTTTCGGATTGTAAGGCGGTATCGACTTAGGGGTGAAACATTCGAGGACATCATTTCAACATCAAAAAATGAATGGCGAAGATGGAAAAGAAAGAATTTAAAATATGAAGATCATTTCCGCATCCTTAAAGACTTTTCCAAGATCAGATAGGGATCGGAATGCAAAAACCCTTTCCCATACTTAGTTTCATATCCGCGGAGAGCCGCACACCACTGCAACAAATGAATCAATTATAAGTTAGCGTCATTTAAAAAAAAAAAAAACCAAAATAACTATTGCTCCTATGGATACTTGGTTTCATACACGTACTCTTTCGGTACCCACTACACGGGGGTAACGATTAACTATGGCTTTAATCTCATCCATCACAGCCTCACATTCCTTAAATACCTCCTCAAATCTAGTCTTCACGATTTTTTGTGTCCTCCTATGGATATTTTCGTCCAACGCCTCAAAAATCCTATATATACGATTCCACCAAGCATCGGATGTTTGATCCATGTTAAGGTACATATCTTGGCTATTGTCGTGATCAAGAAAGTTAAAGCACGCTCTATCATAATCGTGCTTCGTAACCGTAATCCACGATCTAACAATAGCGACATCTTTATCATTATTGAAGGGGGGATCCATTTTTGGTGTTTGAAAGAGATGGATGAAGGAGAATAAAAAAGATGAGAAAATAACTTGAAAGGGATAGGTGAGTGAGATAGAGATTTTGAAAGGGACATGTTTCCTTTTATAGAAATAGGTGAGTGAGATGATAAAGACCCAACAACTACTTTTTTTAAAAAAAAATAGTCGTTGAGTGGGTAATAACGGGGTAGAAATAAAAATTAGCCGTTGGGTCAATGTCAAAATCAGCAGTTAATGATGTTAGGGTTTTGAACCGAAAATTCGGCAACCTGGAAAATTTAATGACCTAACCGAACACCTTGTTCGGTTACCTGGTAAATTTTTTCAGTTTGCCGAACTGTACTGCAAACACAGAACTGGACAAAAAAAACTAAAGTTCGGCAACCTGTCAAATTTGAGCAGGTTACCGAACATTATGTTCGGTTATGTCGCATATTTCGAAGAATGCCAAACTTTAGTTCGGCAGTCTCTTTAATCATACTTTCTAACCAAACTATTATCTGTCATCGCAATAAAATGCTAACATTAACCCAATAATTAATATCACACTTCAAAAAACATAGTATTTGATTGATAAGCATACTTAGTTCCATTACATGTGTCATTTAATCATCCTCAAGAACAATTTGACCTTCATGTACAATTTCGTCCGACTTCTTCAAAGCTTTCCACATCTCCATGTTATGCTCATACATAATACACCAACCTAACATTATATCGGGGTTAAATGCAGGACAATAAGAGTTTCCGGATATTGGAGGCAATGGACAATCGGGTTCTAACCGGAGGCCTATAAAGTGGTTGTTGTTAATCAATGCCATCACACATCTCCTTCGTTTGAGTTGCTCGACACATATGATTGTTTTCGGGGTGAAGGTGAAACTAGCATATTTTGAGAAATAATGAACCACACAATTGAATGCCTCGGTGATTAAGTGTCCACATATCGGCATGCTCATCCAATAATCCGTTGTGATCGGATGGCCCCCATGAAGACGACGTTGATACCTAACAAATTTCTCATTGAGACTACCCTCCCCATCGTACAACATTGTCTTGTAAAAGGCCGGATTCTCCTTTAGTTTGGATAATAACCTTTGCCTTATATGAGTGATTGCACACCCATTATTTCGCTTGGCACCTTCGGTGAAAGGCCCTAGTTGTTGATTGACAACATGAAAACCACAATTACCATCCGGAGGAACATCGTCGGTGGATATAACTGTTGATGGTGGTTTTAGGTTCAGGGTCAAAAATGTGAAACCCTGTTTTTAATGCGCTGTCATCCTACAAAAGAACAGAAGCCATTTGAAAGTGATGAGTGCATAAACCTCTTCGCTCACAGATGTATTGAGCAATTCAATATATTTGTATATATATATAAAATTCACTCAGAATGGTGCATAGCAACAATCCCAAATATTCTATGAATTTTATTTTCCACCAGCATTATTCACTAATGCATTGGCCGCCTAGTATTTTTCTATGCTATGTTCCCCAGCTGAACTCTCAATATTGGCATGACATGACGATTAATGTTCACTCGCACTGGAGTAGCACGAATCTCCAGAAGTGTCAGTATTGAGATCTACATAAAAACACAAACACAGGCTGCACCACTCTCTGATAAAGAGATTTTCGTTCACACGCCTTTTTAATTAAAAGTTAGCACGATCGACGTGCTTGAATTCCTTAGGGAAAACCTAGAATGTCCATGACAGTCTTAAGGAGCAATCACGGCCACACAATTTGGCCAGACAATTCAACAAGCTTAGCCTCTTCCCAGCAGAACTAGGCGACATCCAGAATGTGCACCGGCGGGCCCACTAGCATCCCTTCCGATCGGAATCCTTTTAATTCACTCGCAACACCCCTGATCGTTAGCGAGAACCAGGGTGATCGCACTGTTGAAAGAAAGCTCGAATGACCTAAGACCGACCATTACGGTCTCAAATTCATTACATCCGCCCAACTTAGCTAGCCTAGTTGGATGGTTTAGATCTTCCTTCGAATGATCAAAGAGGTGCTGGCGTGTTCACCGGAGATCCAGCTCCATCCCTGGTCGATCGACCTGCCCACAGCAAGCCAAGAGTGCATCAAATCGTTTGTTCAAACTAGGGTGAACGCGTTGTTTTGGAAACCATGAAGTTGCGTTGCGGCAGCGCGCTACAGTAGTAAATCGATCACAACCGTCCATCTTTGCCAGCCAAATTAAATGGCTTAGATCAAATTTTAGGCGGCCCAATAGATGTCAGCATGCTCATCGGCAACTCTCCTTTGCGTCTGGCCAATCGGCCCTCTCAAACTAGCGTCCAGTGCTTTCAATCGATTAGCAAAAATAGGGTTGGCCACACGGCTTCTAAACCCTAATTTGAATCAACGGCAGTAAACAAATGCCGCAAATCATCTCGTCCATCCAACTTCGCTAGCCTAGTCGGATGGTCTTGATTTATTTTCAGGAGGCCGACAAGGTGATATCGCGATCACCGTCCATCCCTCCTTCACAGGGAATGATCGGCTAAGTCATGGCTCGTTCATAGGGTTCCCAAACTATCACTCAAAAGTGGCCATTCGCGCTACTTGTATGATTCAACAGCAGCAATTAACTACCGCAAAATCGTCTCAGCCACTCAACTTGGCTAGCCGATTTAAACGGTCCATATCTAACCTGGATCGACCGATAGGATTTTAGAATGGCTACCAGTCGCCACTTTCCTATAGGGCCTGACCGGCCACTCCCTGGGATGCTTTCATAGCTCCTACCGACTCCCTGAAAGAGGGGGGGTCACGCTCCTTTTAAGATATTAAGCTCCGCGACTAATTTAGACAAGCTCTAAAACAACGATGCTTCCTGCACATCGATTATTTTTAGCAGCTTGTTTAAAAGAGATGCTTCATGTGCATCAATTATTAATGATGCTTTATAAATATTGATTCCACAAATAATTTTATTATTTGAACTAAAAGCGTTATATGCTACTTTAAGCGACGAGTCTAATGACTTGACGCATTCAGCAGCCTGCTGCATATATTTTCCTACAAAATATTCGAGAAATCAAACATGTCACAAACTTGGGGATGCTTATTGGGGTATTGGTCTGGTGGTTTACGGCATGCGGCGTGCAACACGCCCATTACGAGAAAGTGTCAGGAAAGGACAGGCGGTTAACAACAATGAGGGAGTAGTGGGTGAAAGGGTGACCGGCCTTCCCACATAATGGAAACGTGATGGTCACCACCTTTTACACAACCCCACTTCTCCACTACTTAACTGCGTCCATTTCCTACGAGATCAGGGGTGCGCTCAATGACTTGTATAAATAGGTTTTTCAACCTTATTTTCAAACAAGTGTTATCAACACAAGTATCCAGAAAACACCTAGAACTAATAGCTTACGTTCTGCAAGCCAGTTCCACATTCTGATACAAGTCATAAAACAACCACACCTTCATAATTCAACATTCTGATCTCTAACACCTTCTTTGCTACCCTCCTTAAGATCAACCCTTCTCCTTCACTTTGTGACCGAATTGAATCTGGAACGACCATTTCTTGGTTTAGGCTGGAGTCTTACATATTGATCTTTCGAATCTAAAAGTACTCATGTGCAGTACGTTTGTTTAGGGTTTGAATTCGTTTCTCATCAACAAACCCAAATTTACCAAAAACAGCAAATCAGTTTTTACCCCAAAACAACTGGCGACCACAGTGGGAGATTAATCTCTTGGTTGCAAGATCAATTTTCAATTTCATTTCAATTTTCTCAAATTCAAGATAGTAGATCTTAGGTCTGGGTTAGTTACCGATCCTGATTCTACGGGGGCTGATAACACTCATGGTGCCAATATCCCTGCCGTTAACACCAATGTATCGCCTGCCATCTCAGTCAACACATCGCATGGTGTTACATCCTCTAGCACCAACACTAGTAACTCCGGATGCATCCCCTCTAGTGTGACGCCTCATATTACAAGAGCCAGAGCCGCTGCTACTCCTAATATTTCTTTGAGAATGACACCTCTAATCGTCACCAGGGATGCCACCATTTCTTCATCGGGACGAGGGACTGGAGGAGCCGGAGGAAGCCAACCCTCTATCACCATTGTTAATTTGATGGAAAGACAAGAAGTTCTCGTTAAGGTTCAGACAAACATGGCTACAACTTAGAAAGAGGTACTCATTTTCCTCAAGATGCTAACGGAGCGATTACCACAAGATCCGCGTCAACCCATGGAGTCAATAAGGAATACTTTTAACACTCCTAGCGCAAGCACTTCAACAGGGCATGCCTTCATAGATGAGGAGGTTCGTGTTGCTCCTTAACGCTCACAAAAAAGGAATCAACCGTCCAACTTTATCACCCGTGAGGATCTGGAGCGTCTCCTCCAAAATCGAGGAAAAGAAAACCCGGTGGACATGCACCAGCACCAACCTCCATATCCTCCTTATGTGCAAAGAATTCTTCTCCAGAGAGGATACTCCTCTCCTCAGTTTTCCCTCTATGATGGTACTGGTAACGCTCGTGAACACATCTCTCGTTTTCTGGGATCCTTGGGAGAACACGTATACAATCATGTCCTCCGCCTGAAATAATTTTCAAAGTCGCTTACCGGAAGAGCGTATACTTGGTACAACAACATCGCACCAAACAACATATCCAACTGGTGTGAAATGGTTACCGCTTTCTATAAGAAATATTTCTTTGTGTCTGAGCAAATCACTTTATCAGACTTGAGAAGGATGTTTCAGCGAAACAATGAACATCCAAATGATTATGTCAAGAGATTCAGGATTCAAGCGCTAGATTGTCATGATCCAAATATAACTGAGCATCAATTGGTGGAGTTGTGCATTAATGGCATGGTACCCGTCTATCGCGCTTTACTGGAGAACCTGCGTTTCTAAACATTTTCTGAACTTCATGAAGCTGCTAAGCGTTCTGCCACAACAGCACCGACATTGTTGGAGAGGACCATACCCACCAGAAATGAAGATGCACGTGAGACTCGAGGAAGCAAGCGTATCACCAATAAACAATACAATGCTGGACCCTCTGTAAGTGTAGTGGATGAAGGAGGAAAGAGAAAAGCTCCAGCGGCGGAACAACAACCCAAACGTGCGGCACCAGCGCATCAGGTAGCTCCACCAAGGAAGGCCGCGACTAAGGCGCCTACGCAACAACAAGAAACTGGAGATGCTGCTCCAAACTTCCCGTTCCCAATAGAGGAAGTAATTAAGCTCCTGGAAGCATGGATTCAGGATGATGCCATCAAACTACCTCCTATCAGACACCCACCAACTGAGGAAGAGATGGCAAATCCTAAATATTACCATTACCACAGGTTCGTCAATCATCCAACCAATGAATGCAACAAGTTGAAGCGCATTTTCAAGGAAAAAATAGATGCGGGAGAACTTCAACTAGGCACTGAGGGAGTTCATAGAGACCCTCTCCCAGTCAGAAGCTGCACACTTTCTGGGGACTCTGCTCACAAGACCGTGCAATCTATGATGGAGCATGTATGTGAAATTCTTTATTTCTCCAAGGCACAACGTCAAGATATATTTGCAGCTCTCAATCGCATTGTGTCCGGCAAGCGGCTGTTCTCAGTCGGAGAAGCTACTCCTAAGCCCCAATTTCTCTTAGGAGGCGCTGTTGGAAAATGCAACTGGGAACTGCTGACCACTGCCCACCTGAAAGGTGTCGAGTTTGACAGCACGCTGATTGACGCAGCCTCTGTTCAACGTTGTCACCATCAAGACTCTGAAAGCCGCAAAGATCCCAAAACAGGAAGCCGTTCACTGTCCAACCATGATCAAAAACTCGGAAGGGGAGTCTAGAGACGCTTATGGGTACATCAATCTCGAAATAAAGGTGGGAGATGCTCTAATGCACGCCAAATTTCATATTGTCAAAGAATTCCCAAATTATGATATGGTTCTGGGGCGCTCGTGGGTGCATGGAAACAAAGCAAAGCTGGGAGTATGTCCTTTACCAGTGTCTATACTCGAAAGGATTTCCGACAAGCCATCCAACCCTGAGGATTATTTGCTGCCGTATCAACAACTTTCCAATGTAACCCAATTGCCTGGAGAGAGCCCGGCGATGTACATTCGTAGATTCCGAACCCAAGTAAGTCTTATTGAACAACCCTTTCTGCAATCAGTCACTCCTCCTTTCGTCAAGGGCCGGGGACTTGACCCGATCGTCAACCCAGCCGTCACTAGGAGATGTGAATGGGGTGTTGGGCCTTTCAAATATTTTATTAAAAATTTAGAAGCTATCACAGTCAAAGATGGGGAATCTAAGAATCAAGTAATGGTGCAACGCCTAAATCCATTTCAAGTTGGAGATATAGTAGTAAGGGTTGCTGCCCAACCTGCTCCGCCAAATTCCCCAGAAGATGAGCCGTACCTAGTAGTAGAAATTATCTTGGGAGGCTACTGCAAACTTATCAATGCTGACAAGCTAGAAGGCGTAGTAATACACGCCAGGTGGCTTAAACCTTTCAATACCTAAGACGACACGTCGCTTTTTTCTTTAGCATTTCTTTTAGCATTTCCCCTTTTCATGCAATATTTGTAATTCCTCCAAAATGACTGCACTGCTTGCATTCATAATTAGGATTTCATTTTATCAGTTAATCGAAATATCATTACCTCACAAAACCATTACCCATCAGTTCAAAACCAAAAAAAAAACATGAAAGAAACACCTTACATCTTTCAGTAAATACCTAATATGGGAATATGTAAAGGAAAAAGAAAGAACAAGATATTCAAGGGAAATCATCAAGCAGCAACAGATTCTCCTTGGAAGGCACCATATCCCGAAGAGCAGCCTGCTTCAACATTGAGATGGTTTCTCAATCACTACCTCTTTTGACCGACGTGATCCCTAGAGGAGTTTTTGTCCACTTCAGTATGCAATTTTCGGATTTTGAAAATCATTTCACGGACCGGGAAGCAACGAATCTGAAGGTTGTGCACGTACCCAGTGACACTCCCAGTTCGCAATTGCTTCTTCAGAAACATTGCACATGTCGTCAATTGAAGATAAGGCCTCTCTCATCCGTTTAGCCCACAATATGCGGCCTATTGGGTCTTTAGATTCGTGGCAAAGCTCCCATGCTTCTACATACCTAGCCAGCATGCCACAAATCTCGAATAAGTGTGTAATCTGCAAGAGGAATATCAAACAGAAGGTTGGTCGATCCATAATTATTATTTTTCCCTACTCTAAATTGCTGTTATAAGCGTTACATGTGTGGAAATATTATTGTGGAAGAGGCGCCTCTTCCCATGAGAAGAAAACATAGACTTGCCAGCCATTACTATTTGTGTGTTGTCTTCTTATTCGCCATGAAGCCTCAATAAAATGGGAAGAGATCTGATTGCAAAATCGCGTTTTAGGAATGAATATCATGAACACAGGCTACCGAAGAGCGCTACATCTAAAGTTTCAAGATATTGCGAGATCTTTCTAAGAATCTGAATTTCTTAGTCGGGAGATTTCATTCATTCATCCAACTGGAAACATAAAATCATGAAAGCAGTATGAATGAAGGATTATTATTTGATGAAGCCCTGGCTCCAGCCGCATGAAACAAAAGACTACTGAACATCAAAGAAGTATCATCAACGCCAGGGTCAATGGCGCCTTCACCGGAACCCTCTCCAGAATCCGCTTCAACATCCTCTCCAGAAGCCGCTTCAACATCCTCTTCGGAAGCTGCACCAACATTCACTTCGGATCCCGCTTCAACATCTTCTCCAGATGCCACTCCTCCTATACACTCTTAGGAAGTTTCCCCGACATCCTTTTTAGAAACTGCTTTAACAGCCTTTTGAGGGTATTCCGGTTCGTCCACGTCAGAGTCGAGGATTACGACGCCGTCATGAATAGGGTGTTCATGTTTATGCAGGGGTTCACGTTTTCCCAAGAGCTGCTCATGCTCCACCCTCCGGCGCTTTAGCCAGGCAGCAAACCTTTCAGTCCTAGCACTTGTTGGCTGAAATGCTTCATCACGCCTCCATTTTTCCTCCATGCCAACCGAAGCCAGGAAAACTTGGACATTCTCTCAGACGAAAGGGACTTGGAATGCAGTTTGAGATACCAACCAACCGTATGCCTGATCTACCTGGGGCCAATCGACATCATGCTTGGGGAACGCTCATCTGGATGCCTCGTGCCATGTTCTAAGGACAAGCTGACCCACCTCTCCTAGTAATATATGTCTACTTTTCCTCATAAGTTTTATCTTTATTTGTCATCATCTAGTGCTTACCCCGCAATAATGACACTGTTACGTACTAAGCAGGGGACTTAATGTTGATGGTGGTTTTCGGTTCAGGGTCAAAATTGTGAAACCCTGTTTTTAATGCGTTATCATCCTGCAAAGGAACAGAAGCCATTTGAAAGTGATGAGTGCATAAACCTCTTCGCTCACAGATGTATTGAGCAATTCAATATATTTGTATATATATATATAATTCACTCAGAATGGTGCATAGCAACAATCCCAAATATTCTATGAATTTTATTTTCCACCAGCATTATTCACTAATGCATTGCACGCCTAGTATTTTTCTATGCTATGTTCCCCAGCTGAACTCTCAATATAGGCATGACATGACGATTAATGTTCACTCACAACGGAGTAGCACGAATCTCCCGAAGTGTCAGTATTGAGATCTGCATGAAAACATTCACACAGGCTGCACCACTCTCTGATAAAGAGATTTTCGTGGCAACACGCTTTTAATTAAAAGTTAGCACGATCGACGCGCTTAAATTCCTTAGGGAAAACCTAGACTGTCCATGATAGTCTTAAGGAGCAATCATGGCCGCACGATTTGGCCAGACAATTCAACAAGCTTAGCCTCTTCCCGGCAGAACTAGGCGACCTCCATAATGTGCACCGGCGGGCCCACTAGCATCCCTGCCGATCGAAATCCCTTTAATTCACCCGCAACACCCATGATCGTTAGCGAGAACCAGGGTGATCGCGTTGTTGAAAGAAAGCTCGGATGACCTAAGACCGACCATTACAGTCTCAAATTCATCACATCCGCCCAACTTAGCTAGCCTAGTTGGACGGTCTAGATCTTCCTTCGAATCATCAAAGAGGTGCTGGCGTATTCATCGGCGACCCAGCTCCATCCCTGGTTGATCAACTTGCCCACGGCAAGCCAAGAGTGCATCAAATTGTTTGCTCAAACTAGGGTGAACACGCTGTTTTGGAAACCCTAAAGTTGCGTTGCAGCAGCGTGCAACTGTCGCAAATCGATTACAACCGTCCATCTTCGCCAGCCAAATTGAATGGCTTAGATCAAATTTTAGGCGGCACAATAGATGTCAGCATGCTCATTTGCAGCTCGCCTTTGCGTCTTTCTAATTGGCCCGCTCAAACTAGCGTCCAGTGCTTTCAATCGATTAGCCAAAGTAGGGTTAGCCACACGGCTTCTAAACCCTAATTTGAATCAATGACAGTAAGCAACTGCAGCAAATCATCTCGTCCATCCAACTTCGCTAGCCTAGTCGGATGGTCTAGATTTATTTTCAAGTGACCGACAGGGTGATGCCGCGATCACTGTCCATCCCTCCTTCACAGGGAATGATCGACCAAGTCATGGCTCGTTCATAAGGTTCCCAAACGATCACTCAAAAGTGGCCATTCACGCTACTTGTATGATTCAACAGCAGTCATTAACTGCCGCAAAATTGTCTTAGCCACTAATCTTGGATAGCCGATTTAAGAGGTCCAGATCTAACCTGGATCGACCAATAGGATTTTAGAATGGCTACAAGTCGCCAATCTCCTATAGGGCCTGACCGGCCACACACTGGGATGCGTGCATAGCTCCTACTGACTCCATGAAAGAGGGCGTTCACGCTCCTTTTAAGACATTAAGCTCTGCGACTAATTTAAATGAGCTCTAAAACAACGATGCTTCCTGCACATCGATTATTTTTAGCAGCTTTTTTAAAAGCGATGCTTCATGTGCATCAATTATAAACGATGCTTTATAAATATTGATTCCACAAATTATTTTATTATTTGAACTAAAAGCGCTATATGCTACTTTAAGCAATGAGTCTCATGACTTGACGCATTCAGCAGCCTGCTGTATATGTTTTCCTACAAAATACTCTAGACATCAAACATGTCACAAACTGGGGGATGCTTACTGGGGTATTTGTATGGTGGTTTACGGCGTGCGGCGTGCAATGCACCCATTACGAGAAAGTGTCAGGAAAGGACGGACGGTTAACAGCAATGAGGGAGTAGTGGGTGAAAGGGTGACCGGCCTTCCCACATAATGGAAACGTGATGGTCACCACCTTTTACACAACCCCACTTCTCCACTACTTAACTGCGTCCACTTCCTACGAGATCAGGGGTGCGCTCAATGACTTGTATAAATAGGTTTTTCAACCTTATTTTCAAACAAGTGTTATCAACACAAGTATCCATAAAACACCTAAAACTGATAGCTTACGTTCTGCAAGCAAGTTCCACATTCTTATACAAGTCATAAAACAACCACACCTTCATAATTAAACATTATAATCTCAAACACCTTCTTCGCTTCCCTCCCTAAGATCAACCCTTCTCCTTCACTTTGTGACCGAATTGAATCTGGAACGGCCATTTCTTAGTTTAGGCCAGAGTCTTACAGATTGATCTCTCGAATCTAAAAGTACTCATGTGCAGTATGTTTGTTTAGGGATTGAATTCGTTTCTCATCAACAAACCCAAATTTACCAAAAACAGCAAATCAGTTTTTACCCAAAAACAATAACGTATTCTATAATGTATAGAGGTAGCTGTAAGAGCACTGGTCGGTTTAACTCGCAAGTGTTGCTATCTAAAGCTTGTTTGTCAAGTTTAGTTGCCAAAACTATAAGTCTTGATTTCTAGTTTACTTATAGCTAAGTCTCGGATTAGGATAGTAAGTGTAGTTGAGCCTTAGACTCCACGACGTTCATCGAATGAAGACGAAGAACTACTCAAGGGAACTTGTGGAACTTCATCAACAAAAGGTATGTGGAGACTTGAACTTATCTATCACTCAAAAGTCTATCTATTCAATCTCCTATTTTGAGACAAAAGTCGTATTGCTATATAGACTTCAATTATACACATTTGCTATTTCGAGCCGAGTTTATCTCACTTATCTATTTCTAGAAATATGTGTTGGTAAGCTTTCGCTTTAGCCAAGTTCATCTTTACTCGTGACAAAAGTCATGTTAATTATTTCAATAACTTGAAAATCGCTTTGATGAAAATAGTTTGTGAATAACAACTATTTTAACATCCTCTAAGAAAGTTTCAATGATTTAAATGAGAGTTTAGAACATGTTACCATGTTTGGATATAGACATAGTGTGTTGTCACATTTGTGTAAAAGTCAAAAAACGGGAACCCAAAGTATGCGTACCCGTACGCGTACTGGCGGTTGTTGGAAATCCGGGCAAGTATGCGTAGCCGTACGCATACTAGCGGAAGTTTCACGTCCGTGAATTTCTTCTGGAGTTTGGAAGTGAAAAACAAACTCAATCCGGTTACTTAAGTACGCGTACCCGTTTGCATACTTAAGTAGGTTACTTTCTAAAATCGGTTTGTTCATGAACTAAAACATCTATATTATAAGGAATGCAATATTTACAAACCGTGGCTATAATGTTCATGAATTGATTCGAGTGAATCAAAATCAATTTTGCTTCGATTGTGTATTGTATACTTCTATGAGATCTAAGCAATTGAACAACTCTCTAACTAGTTTATTTGAGTCATTTGAACTAGTTATGGTAAAGATGAATAAGGTTGATATGAAAGTTCTCATATGGCTAACCATTGGTTAACTATTGTTGAACCGACTAAGTGTACACGTTTAGTTCGATCTAACGGTTGAAAGATATTAGCTTAAATCTAATCAGGTTTTCATCTAACGGTGAATATTGAATGCTTTGTTACACAGGTAACTTAGATTGCAAACCTTGATTTGAAATCTATATAAAGGAGAACTCTAGCAACTGGGAAACCTAATCCCCACACCTCCTGTGTGATACTAGTTGTATAAGCTAGAGTCGATTCTCCTTTAACCTTAGGTTTTTCATAAAACCCTGTAGGTAAACAACTTAAAGACTTCATTTGGATTGTGAAGCCAAACCCAACTATTTTCTCTGTAGTTGCGTGATCTGATCTTGCTATTTCTATCGTTATTGAGTGCAATCGTAAGATTGGCTTGAGATTTATATCTCCGATAGGCAAGATAGAAAAGTAGTCACAAGCACCTTCGTCTCATCGTTTGTGATTCAACAATATCTTATTTCGTTAATCGATTAAGATTATTGTGAGGTGATTGATAATTCTAGGTTGTTCTTCGGGAATATAAGTCCGGGTTATCAATTGGTTCCTGTTCACCTTGATTTATCAAAAGACAGAACAAAAACTCGTAGGTATATCTGTGGGAGACAGATTTATCTATTCAATAGACTTTTCTGTGTGATATAGGTTTGTTTATCAAGTCTTCGACTTTGGGTCGTAGCAACTCTTAGTTGTGGGTGAGATCAGCTAAGGGAATCAAGTGCGTAGTATCCTGCTAGGATCAGAGACGTAAGGAGCATGACTGTACCTTGAATTAGTGTGAGATTGATTAGGGTTCAACTACATTCCAGACCGAAGTTAGCTTTGTAGTAGGCTAGCGTCTGTAGCGGCTTAATACAGTGTGGTGTTCAAATCTGGACTAGGTCCTCGGGTTTTTATGCATTTGCGGTTTCCTCGTTAACAAAACTTATGGTGTCTGTGTTATTTCTTTTCCGCATTATATTTTTTATATAATTGAAATATCACAGGTTGTGTGTTGAATCGATAAATTGGTAAATCCTACCTTTGGTTTTTGATTGAAATTGATTGATCCTTGAACACTGGTCTTTGGTACCGTTCAAGTTATTTCTCTTGTATTCAATCAGGCTCGCAAATTCTATTTGTTTGGTTGCGGATTGAATTGAGATATAACTCTTTGATATACTTTTCTTAAGATTGAGTCTAACTATCTAGTTGATTCTCTTGAAAGTATATTGGAGTTAGTCCATACAGATTGCTAAGCGAAATATTGGGTGAGGTTGTTAGACCTCCGCTTTTTCACCTTGAATCAATGTGAGATTGATTAGGGTTCAACTACATTCCAGACCGAAGTTAGCTTTGTAGTAGGCTAGTGTCTAAAGCGGCTTAATATAGTGTGGTGTTCAAATCTGGACTAGGTCCCGGGGTTTTTCTGTATTTGCGGTTTCCTCGTTAACAAAACTTTTGGTGTCTGTGTTATTTCTTTTCCACATTATATTTTGTTATATAATTGAAATATCACAAGTTGTGCGTTAAATCGATCAATTGGTAAATCCAACCTTTGGTTGTTGATTGAAAATTATTGATCCTTTAACATTGGTCTTTTGTACCGTTCAAGTTATCTCTCTTATATTCAATCAGGCTCGCAAATTATTATTTGGTTGATTGCGGATTTAATTGAGAAATTGAGATATAACTCCTTGATATACTTTTCTTAAAATTGAGTCTAACTGTCTAGTTGATTCTCTTTTAAGTATATTGGAGTTAGTCCATACAGATTGCTAAGCGAAATATTGGGTGAGGTCGTTAGACCCCTGCTTTTTCAATTGGTATCAGGGCAGGAAAACACGTTTAAGACCTCATAAGTCTGTGTTTGTAGCGATCTGACTCTATGGACAAAAGTGTTATCTCTGATAACGCAACACCAGTTCAGAGTTACTCTGATTTTGGTCAAAATCTTTAGATAACTGAGAAATCTCCCTTATCTTCTTCTCTGACTGAATCTACGTTCAACTGGGAAAAATGTCTAGATTAACAGTTGGATGATCTTTCAGATGAAAGTGATTCAGAAGAAGGACAACGTATTGATGAGGAAGTCTCTCAATATATCAAGCTCTTTGACCATGTATTGAAAGGAAAGAAGTCAACAACTTGTTTGGGTGAATATCTGGCACCTCTCTGTCAAGGAAACAGAAAACTGAGAAAACTCTTTAATGGTTATGATTGTAGCTACAAACTCTTACAATCTACCGTTAAAGATCGAGAAAAAGATGTACGTTCAAAAAGATCTGAATGTGATAATCTTCTTCGAAATCTCTTTGTGTTGAAAGAAAGACTTGCAGAATCTGAAGCAAGGTACGACTCTCAACAAAATGTTTTAATGACAGAGAAATCAGTCTTCTCGCCAAAGAAACTTTTGGAGACTGATCTTGCCGCTGCCCCTGATAAGGTAAAGTCACTGGAAGATAATCTGAAAAGATTCAATTCTAGCTCTTCAAAATTATCTTCTATGCTGGGAGCTTGTAAAGAACATCGTGATACACGTGGTCTGGGCTATAAAGGTATAGACGCTCCAAG
Organism: Papaver atlanticum; assembly: GCA_023531105.1. NCBI lineage: Eukaryota > Viridiplantae > Streptophyta > Magnoliopsida > Ranunculales > Papaveraceae > Papaver > Papaver atlanticum. The sequence continues at coordinate 7,559,879 of JAJJMB010008592.1, read as the reverse complement.
TACTAGTAAGATCAATTTTTTCCGTGCTAATGACATGTCTCTATGTGAAAAACCTTCTTCAGCAGCTGATGTTCCTAGAAACAAGGATTGTCCATCTTCGAAATCAACTCGCATGAAAACAGTCAAGAACAATTCCTTTAACTGCTATTATTGTGGAAACAAAGGACACCTTGAAAGGAGATGTTGTTTCCGACTGAGGAATGAAAAACTTCATAACATTCTTGTATGGATGTCTAAAGAAGTAATTAAACCTGTTTCTTATCTAGCTGGAGTAAAAGGCCTTGTCTGCAATCAAGAAAAATGCTGTGATGAGACTTGATTATGATTATGAGACAAAAAACGCCTACAATTGTAGAAGAAAGAACGTCAGGTAGACAACTGACTCTTTAAATTACTCTGAGAAGAGAAAACATCATAGGAGGAAGAAAAATTGTTCAAATTCCTTTCCTCTTTCTGAAGAAAGTCTTGAATCCAAGATGTCTGCTCCAGACTTCGTTCATATCAATAATCGAGTCTCGGAGCTCAAGACAAGTATAAACAGACTCAAACGGAGCATTAAGAAGGCAAGGAAGGAAGCAGTTTCAGGTATTCCTTGTTCGCATCTGGTTAAACCTCTTTCGACTAATCCTATTGATTTTTCTGAAAATCTTCATGAAGGAAAGAAAGAAGAAGTCAATATTCTTGATGAGAAAAATGCTCATCAAAATACAACTTGACTGCTCAATGTAGCATCCTCCTTGTAACTGTGGGAGGATGCTCATAATTCTCAAGAAGATCCTTTGTCTTGAGAAAGTAGTCGTTGTCATATTATTCTTTTCATTATCTTTTCCTAATAATGATCATAATACTGTTGAGCCTTGCTCCAGTATATTACATGGTGTAATATTTTTGATCATTAACTCTTGAGAATTTTTTTGTTGTTGTTTGCCTTGAAGAATTCTTGTTTTTCTTCCCATTGACCAATTAGTTGTTGTTCATCAAAAATTATCTTATGTTCTTTTGAACTAAGGATGTCATCAATTTGTTTAGAATGTGTCTTTGATTTTTATCAAAACTACTTCTAAATTTGGCTCCATTACTCTCTTGGTCTTGTACCAAGTTTGTAACCATAAGTGCACGTACACCTGACCCATACGGAACGTATACGAGTAACCCTAGGGGTTCCTATGAAGCACTCATATATATATATGTATCATGCTCTTTTTGATACATACACGTTCCGTAACGTCAAAAAGTTCCCCTGAACTTTTTTTTGTGCACAATGGATGGATGCAACAAGGAAGACGGAGTTGAGAAGGGCAAGGCTATCGATTTTCACGAGAACCCTGTTTTCATAACCTGCTATCATGCTGTTGATCATGAAAACAAACTACCAGTGAAGATGTCATCACAACTGGTAGGAAATCTTCTTCGAGATTTTGAGGTCGTACGTGAACAACTTGGAATTGCAAAAAATAATCTTGAATTTATGAAAAACGAACTGAAGAAAGCAACTGATGAACTTGTCTATGTTTGGTCTCTGGTTGCTGGTCATGTATAATGTTTTTCGAATTAGGTTCTCAGTGAGTTGTCTTATTTTGGCTAGGAAACATCTTATGAGAATTTATTCTTATGTTCGAAGAAGGATAACTAGGGTTTGGAATAGCCATTATTGTGAGTACACATAGCTATTTCCAACGATTTTCATCTTGCAATGTTTTTAGATTTATTTATTTAAATTCTAAAGTTTATTTGGAAGATGATTTTGCAGTATTAATCTTTATGGTTTTATATATTGCAACTTGTTATGGGATATGTATGTTTGCGTCCGTGAACTTTGATTGTCCCATACGTGGTCAAAAGTTAAGTCTTTCATATGTCAGTATGCAAGTATTGATAAAAGATTGAATAAACTTTTGACAAACAAAAGTTAAGCCTATTATGTCATTATGCAAATATTGATGAAAGATATTGTGAACTTTTGTTTACAAAGATTCAGTCTATTATATGTCATTGTGAAAATAGTGATGAAAAATAGAATGAATCTTTGTTTATTCCGCAGTATTGATCTTCCCTGATCCATATCTTTATGTAAATACTGTAAGGCTCCGTAAGTTCTCTTATGTGATAATTTTCGATTAAATTAATCATGGGTTCTCTTGTGGTTAATTTAATTGAGATTTTTGGATACAAATTCATATTCTTATGTGATTTTTTAATGTCCAAAGAAATCCTTCTTTTCTTGTGAAAGTAAGGTCGCTCTTGTTGTTCTTTCGGGAATGACATTTTATGGGGGAGAGTTCTTAATTGAACTTGTGCTTAATTGCCAAATCTTTGTGGGGAGTGCGGCTGTGGAATATTATAAGGGTTATCTTGTATCTTTATAAACTCCTTGATGAATGCATTTAGTTTCGGCTATATGATTGCATCTAAAAAAGTTGATATGTGCTTTTCTTTTGATCATGAAGTGTCTCTATGGAAATTTCATTAGGATCCCACTAATTTTCGTACCTTTGCCAATTTTATTGACAAAAAGTGGGAGAATTAATGTGTAGTTCGCACTACAAATACATATGATTTTCGGATCATTATGTAAGGGGGAGTGGTTTTCAGGTGAGATGAATTATTGACTAAGGGGGAGTGATACATATCACCATAGTATTGTTGTCGAAGTTGTGATACAATTGAACTTTGATGCTGTGTAATAATACTATGACATTGTATAACAATGATTGAAAGCTATTGTTTTCTCATTGTTATAGCTACGGATCTTCAACAACGATGATGCTGAGTTGAACACCTTTAGAATCATTGGAGTACTTGGAAGTGACGAAGATTTCGAGTAATGTTGAAGAACCAAGGAGATAAAGCATTTGGATGAGAAGCTACAAAGTTTATTTATTTTTTATTCCATATGTATTGATAGTTCTGTCATTAAAATTGACAAAGGGGGAGATTGTTAGAGCACTTCTCGGTCGAACTCGCAAGCGTTGCTATCTCAAGCTTGTTTGTCAAATTTAGTTGCCAAAACTATAAGTCTTGATTTCTAGTCTACTTATAGCTAAGTCTCGGATTAGGATAGTAAGTGTAGTTGAGCCTGATGTGTTTTGTAGTTGTAGTGGTAAAAAGATTCGTTGCTCGAACTTGTGAAGGATTTTTTTAGACTTAAATTAAACTCAACAATTCAAATAAGTTATATCAAAAATATAAAGAAAACACCGAGATTCTGGATTCCACCATTGACCAATTTAGTGATAAACTCTAATCAATATTCATGCAATTTTTTCTTTTAAAGTGATTCTAATATTTTGCCTCTAATAAATTTTTGAAGTAATAGTTGTAAACACAAAGCATGAAACATCAAAAGTTTTAAAACCTAGCATGTTCCATCAAAACAACTCACAACTACTCAATAAAAATCAATTTTCCTATATTAGTTCTATACAAATAATCATATAAAAATATTGCAAAAAATAATTAAAAAATAATTATACCACTTTTCATGGAACAATGGATTCCTCCGTCGCCTCGGCTAAGGGGTTTAGCTCCTCATATTAATCATGTTCTCAAAATACATCTTTGGTGTTCAAAAATTGATTAAAAGGGAGAAAAGAGTATACTGTAGTCGCTGAAAGTCTAAAACAGAAGACTAAATCGTTCCTAAAAGGCTTCGGTGACTGCAGACAGGAGCGATAGAAGCTTTGTGTAGTTGAATATAAGACTGCTTCTCCAACTGACTCTGTGGGTCTTATGTTCTTCGTCTTCTTCTTCTTCAGCAGCAGCAGCGGGTTTTCTTCCAGTTGATTTTTCTTGCTTCTCTTAGGCTCTAAACTTCTCCAAACTCTCCCAAAATGTTCGTCACCCCTCCTGTGACTCCCAACAGCCTATATATACACATCCAATCCCAAATCTTCCGCACAAATCCTTGGTTTATCTTTTTTTCTTCGTCCAAAAGTCCCGGGATTTTCTTTCTCTGCCAAGCTTCTCTACGCGTCAACTGTGACCCTACCACCACTCATATACTCTCTCAAGACTGAATAAGGACTCAATACATTGCAATCTTAGCGTAAAATCTTCCCACTTCTTTTATAAACCGAAAATATCTTGAAAATATAAATACTCCTTGTTTTGCTTTGATCGAAGATATATCACGACTTTATCGAATCTGATCCACCTACAATCCCTGTTCTGACTCATCAAGTGAATCCCAATCCATCTCCACGTAAGAAACCTCTCCAACACTTCCCGGAACTTTAGAAATTCCAATAATATCTTCACCTTCTCTGTTTCGCTCCAACACGGATATACAGCCCAATCTACTCGATCCAATCACACACATCAACCCATTTATGCTCTAACAGGTCCAGACCATAAGAAATATGCAGTTGAATCTCGAACCTTAATCTGCAGGTGTGCTGGTTTATTTTTTCCCGCCAAAAGTGAAATTCAAATGAAAGGGATGACCTCCCCCTATCCCGTCCCGGTCTGTGTTTAGTAGCTGTCTGGAAATGGGTTTCCCCTTATCCAAAGTGAGAGTCCGAATAGCAAATGTCCTCCCAGGAGCCTTTAACAACTTTTCGAGCCAAATTTTCCGCAAAATCCAAAACACCATAATAAGTACAAAAATGGGTACTAACAATATACACAAAAGAGATGAAAATAAACACACATAAATAGCTAAGTCTCGGATTAGGATAGTAAGTGTAGTTGAGCCTTAGACTCCACGACGTTCATCGAATGAAGACGAAGAACTACTCAAGGGAACTTGTGGAACTTCATCAACAAAAGGTATGTGGAGACTTGAACTTATCTATCACTCAAAAGTCTATCTATTATATCTCCTATTTTAAGACAAAAGTCGTATTGCTATATAGACTTCAATTATACACATTTGTTATTTCGAGCCAAGTTTATCTCGCTTATCTATTTATCGAAATATGTGTTGGTAAGCTTTCGCTTCAGCCAAAGTTCATCTTTACTCGTGACGAAATTCATGTTGATTATTTCAATAACTTGAAAATCGCTTTGATGAAAATAGTTTGTGAATAACAACTATTTTAACATCCTCTAAGAAAGTTTCAATGATTCAAATGAGAGTTTAGAACATGTAACCATGTTTGGATATAAACATAGTGTGTTCTCACATTTGTGTAAAAGTCAAAAACCGGGAACCCAAAGTATGCGTACTCGTACGCGTACCGGCGGTAGTTGGAAATCCGGGCAAGTATACGTACCCGTACGTATACTGGCGGAAGTTTCACGTCCGTGAATTTCTGCTGGAGTTTGGAAGTGAAAAACAAACTCAATCCGGTTACTTAAGTACGCGTACCCGTTTGTATACTTAAGTAGGTTACTTTATAAAATCGGTTTGTTCATGAACTAAAACATTTATATTATAAGGAATGCAATCTTTGTAAACCGTGGCTATAATGTTCATAAATTTATTCGAGTGAATCAAAATCGACTTTTCTTTGATTGTGTCTTGTATACTTCTATGATATCTAAGCAATTGAACAACTCTCTAACTAGTTCATTTCAGTCATTTGAACTAGTTATGGTAAAGATGAATAAGGTTGATATGAAAGTGCTCAGATGGCTAACCATTGGTTAACTATTGTTGAACCGACTAAGTGTACACGTCTAGGTACGGTTACTCAAACCTAAATGAAGTTACATTTCATTTGTGTATAACAAGCTAAGTTTGATCTAACAGTTGAAAGATATTAGCTTGAATCTAATCAGGTTTTCATCTAACGGTGAATATTGAATGCTTTGTTACCAAGGTAACTTAGATTGCAAACCCTGATTTGAAATCTATATAAAGGAGAACTCTAGCAACTGGGAAACCTAATCCCCACACCTCCTGTGTGATACTAGTTGTATAAGCTAGAGTCGATTCTCCTTTAACCTTAGGTTTTTCACGAAACCCTGTAGGTTAACGACTTAAAGACTTCATTGGGATTGTGAAGCCAGACCAAACTATTTTCTATGTAATTGCATGATCCGATCTTGCTGTTTTTATCGTGATTGAGTGCAATCGTAAGATTGGCTTGAGATTTATATCTCTGATAGGCAAGATAAAAAAGTAGTCACAAACACCTTCGTCTCATCGTTTGTGATTCCACAATATCTTGTTTCGTTAATCGATTAAGATTACTGTGATTTGATTGATAATTCTAGGATGTTCTTCGGGAATATAAGTCTGGGTTATCAATTGGTTCCTGTTCACCTTGATTTATCAAAAGACGGAACAAAAACTCGTAGGTATATCTGTGGGAGACAGATTTATCTATTCAATAGACTTTTCTGTGTGATACAGATTTGTTTATCAAGTCTTTTACTTTGGGTCGTAGCAACTCTTAGTTGTGGGTGAGATCATCTAAGGGAATCAAGTGCGTAGTATCCTGCTGGGATCATAGACGTAAGAAGCACGACTGTACCTTGAATCAGTGTTAGATTGATTAGGGTTCAACTACATTCCAGACCTAAGTTAGCCTTGTAGTAGGCTAGTGTTTGTAGCGGCTTAATACAGTGTGGTGTTCAAATCTGCACTAGGTCCCGGGTTTTTTCTTGCATTTGCGGTTTCCTCGTTAACAAAACTTCTAGTGTCTGTGTTATTTCTTTTCCGCATTATATTTTGTTATATAATTGAAATATCACAGGTTGTGCGTTGAATCGATCAATTGGTAAATCCAACCTTTGGTTGTTGATTGAAATTGATTGATCCTTGAACATTGGTCTTTGGTACCATTCAAGTTATCTCCCTTATATTCAATCAGGCTCGTAAATTATTATTTGTTTGATTGCGGATTGAATTGAGAGATTGAGATATAACTCTTTGATATACTTTTCTTAAGATTGAGTCTAACTGTCTAGTTGATTCTCTTGTAAGTATATTGGAGTTACATAATAGGATTTACCAAGATACTAAATACTGATGCCGATCTACGCAACTAATCAATCAAGTCTATCAAGATAAACCGATTATAGTTGGATTCCAACCGATCAAGTTTTGTGCACACCAAATATTATGAAACCAATAAGAAATCTTCTTTGTCTTCAAATCTTATTAAATCTTCAATAAACACCTGCACACCACAACTTGAATCTCTTGTGATCGATCACGCACAGAACGGAGTCTGTTAACAATGGATTATCACAAGACGTCTTTAGATCTACAAACAGTTCTAAAGATCCAGTCGACACTTCGATCTAGTTTGAGCGAATCTTATATCAGAAGAGAAGATTCTCAAGAATAAACAAACTAGGTGCAATCAAAGTCCAACAACCGTTAGTCAATCAAATCAAATCGAAAACTAATAACTGCAATTATCTAGTTTCCCACCAACGGTACTCGTAGAGTATCTTGATCCCACAGAAGTCTTTAAACGAGCGGTCGTAAGAGATTTCGCCTAATTATGGTACTTTCCTCTCCGAATAGACGGCTCCACTAGTAACAACACAACAAGGTAGTTTTGCTGGCTCTTAGGATAGTTTGCTCAAAATGCAAACTTGGGTATTTATAGACCAAGGAAGTTTGGACACCAAGGAATTTCAAAAACCGAAATATTATTAAGATATGCAATATTTCCAAAATCGGTTTTCATAATTCCTGGAAATGCTCTGTCCAAAATTAACCGAAATCCTACTAGAAAATCTCCAATTAGTAAATGCACATTACCAATTTTTATTTTCCAGAGATATGCATTTTAATTGCTGGTAATTAAAAGCATATAAAATTAACAACCTTATTTAAAAGATTCTCAACTTATTTCTGTCCGGGATCTCCTTGAGTTATTAAAGAATATCTTTGAACAATAAAAGATAAGAGTTACTGAACATGTTCAAAGTATGTCGACATCTTATTTCTTTGTAAATCCTTTTTCATATTTACAATCTTGGAACCGATTATACCACACTTACAAACAAGTTTAGAACTGGTTCATCTGATTTCCAAGAACTATGTGATTGATCAAATATCAAACATTAATCATGGGTTTACGGTTCTACTAAACACAAGGATCGGTTCTACCTTAATATGGTTACTGGGACCGGTTACATCAGTTACCAGGATCGGTTACATCAATTACCAGGACTGGTTACCATATTCTAATGGTATTACTTGTGATCGATCACACCAGTGACCAGGATCGGTTACACCAATTACTAGGATCGGTCACACCAATTACAAATATCGATCATACCATCTTAGGTGATTACTTAGGATCGGTTGCACTAATAAAAGTCATACGAATACATAAGTCAGGCATTGTGACTAGTTTTACCAAGATACATAACAAGTTATGATCGGTTCTACTAACTCACACTTATTGGTAATCCAAATATATGCAACGAATAAGAATACCAATAAGCCTAGCGATTTCCCTTTCGATTTATAAAACAAGTTCATGAATGTACTTCCTTTAAACGAATGTAAACATTGTTTCCTAGGATGAAATCTTCACCTTTACCCATACACATAATCACAATAGCATTCATATGATTATGTCGATGTCTTATATACGAAGTTCAAAAGATAAGCGTTATACTTCGTATTCTAATTCCTTAACACTATGTCTACTAGAGTATAATCATTCACAGCTTCGCAGTTATGTTTTCAATATAGCACGACTTGAAAGATGCATTAGGAATGAAACAGTTCAAGTCACAATATTACTAACCTCAAGAGGAAGGATGATGTCGTCGATGTAGCTTGTTACTTCTTCACATTCTTCAAGTATTTGAGTAATACTTGTATGTCTCATAATCCTAATCTTTCTAGCCTAACCTATACGAAGTTGTCTCTAGTATATAATCAAGCGACTCTTTAATTGAGTTATGATTCACTAAAATATGACAACCAAACTTGACATACCAACGCTTGGTGGGTTCAACAGAGCTATGCTCTAACATATAGTGTTGGACATTATGGTTTACAACTCTACTGCTGTGTTCTTGGAGGTGAATATTCACGTGGACGTGGTGACTGGCCATTGAAGAACTTTTATCCGTGTGATTTTCGAAACTTGTAAGTCGTTCTTTTTGGTAGCAGTCAGGTATGTTTTTCTTTATGGTGCAGATTTGAACTTCATAGTATACTAGTTTGTTTTATCTATGTCGTTCGATTTTCAGTTTTCTGAAAATTGTAATTATATGTAATATGTACCTTTTCATTACTCGACTAAGCGTTGCCAAAGTGATGCTTTGAGAGTGATGAAAGAAATTTAATGAGAATAAATGATGATTGTAGTAGTCTTTGTGTAACTTTTATCGTTTCCATGTGTCGCCAAAGTGATACTTAGGGAGCTGATAAAAGCTACATATTTCATTACGAAAGGACTATGTAAAATTGCGTTTCAGATGTTGTTCGTATGAAGATACCCAAAGGTTAATCATGCTTGTAACGTCTGTAATGGAGCAAGGTGATATATTTATACATAGTAAATGATAGGTCCCCTTGGTTTCCCACTTTTCAATCAACTCGACTTCTATAATCAACAACTTCATACATTGCCAAGATACGTTGTAATGGATTCCCTTGAATAATGGGTGGTCAGCATATTTTTTTGGTCATTTTGAATATACGCCTTTTTTTGGAACTTCTCTTTAATTCTATCAAAGTCGCGCTTGAAGTAATTTTCCATAGCATTCCACACGGTTACGAAATTATCAATACATCCAAAGAGATTCTTCTTCAACCGGTGGTGAGCCGGTTATCCTTCTTTTTAATTGTCTCAATTGCATTGTAAATGGTGGACAAAGATGAGTGGTTATCCTTGTTATCCTCCTTTAGTATTTGGAGCATTTGAACCGGTGAAAGACCAATTTTCCTCATTTTAGCTACCTTGTCCATCTCTTGAGGAATTAGCTTGGCCGCCAAGAAATGTCCTTCAAGATGCTCCGGACGAGGGTGGTTATGACGACCTTCCATAACCCTGTAGAGAACCCATCCATCCAGATCTTCGTTATAATTAAATGCAAGCTTGAATGAGCATTTAATCTTCTTTGAGAAAGTTTTGTTCTTCCTATTTGTCTTTCCTTTATAAACATAACCCTTCCTCTTGTGGCTTTTCTCTGTATCACCGCTTCTCTCACAAACCATTTCAAAGCGAGTTTTGCTTTCTCTCCCATTCAATACTAATACACACATGTCTTTTTGTGCATGTTGTCTAGCCCAACTCTTTGCCTCTAACGGTTTTTTGAATACCAAGTCATTCATGTAGTGATGGGATGTGTCATCGTACAAAATATCAGCTGGGGAAGGTTGATTTTCCATTGGTTCTATTGGATCAGATGCAACCTACGAGTAATAGCACAACGTCAATACCAACCACAAATAAGAAACACTTACATTTTCGGTAATGTAAAAAAAAAATCGACCTTGCCAAACTGAGAGTTCGGTTATAAATTCTTTTAACAAAAAGTTGCGATCTTGCCGAACTTGTTCTTTGGATTTTCTATGGTATAGTTCGACAACATATTTAGTACACTCGACTACACAGAACTAAAAAGTTCGGTTAGCTATTCAATGAAAGTGATTTGCGATCTTGCCGAACATAAAGTTCGGTAACAAAAATACTAACCTCGACTAAACCGAACTATTAACTGTATACTCTATAAAAAAAAAGTTCGGCTACGTTTTCTGGAAAAAGATAACCGAACTCCAAAAAACCTCTATTAAAACAGAGTTCGGTTACCTTCGTCTGCTAAAATAAGTAACCGAACTGCACATACAGAAAAGTTCGGTTACCTTTTCTGCAAAATAGCTAACCGAACTACTTTGACCTAGCCGAAATTTTTTCCTGAAATTTTCAGTTTGGCAAATTTTTTGCACAATTCAAGCTATATTAACTAAATTTGAGCCATACCTGAGTACCCATAACTTCATCTTCTGCTTGTGGCTGATAAAATCCATCTTTTGGGTCGTTAGATTGAGTTTGGGGTAAAAAGCTTTCATCTTCTAACAAATAACTCATATCCGGATCGTTCGAAATATTGACAAATATATTATGAGATGAAGGGGGTTCTGATTCTGAGGAGGAGGTATCATCACAAGAAGCACTCATATCATATTTACCAAACTCAAAATAAGATTTATTGGGTTCTTCCCTCTTTTTCTTCATATTTTTTTCTTCTTCTTCTACTTCTTCTTCTCTCTCAATAATTCTGATTCTAACAAAACTATCCTATTAATAACTCACTAATCACTAATCACTAACTAATTAGTAATTAATCATTACACTAACACTAACTAATCAATAAACCAACTAATTTAATTACCAAGGGCAAGTTTGGTATTAAAAAAGAATTTAAATAAGGGGTGACCCAAAATTACTCCAAATATCCACCCAAAAAATTAAGAGTGGGCCCCTCCATTTTTGAGTAGTGCCCAAAAAATCGTTCTTAATAAGACTCTTGAGGCTGGGGCGCAAGTACCATGGATCATGTACTTTCTTCAGCTCAGGGGTGCAATAAGGTGATCCTATGGGGACACTTTTGTTTGCTCTTACTCTCCATCCGCTAATCTTGAATATTTCAGAAAGGTGTGACTTAGAACTGCAGGCTTGGTACTTTTATGATGGTACGGTGATTGGAGACACTTTGATGGTTGCAAGAGCACTGAAGATTATACAAGAGGAAGGTGTTGCTAGGGGGCTTTTTTTGAACATCAAGAAGACTGAATTGTTTTGGACCTCTCCAGACCCTAGAGCATCCATTGCAGGTGTGTTTCTATCTGATATTAGTAGGCCAGAGAAGGGTGTTAAGCTGTTAGGCGCTCCTGTTAGTCTTGATGCTCAATTCAATGCGGATATGGTTGTAAAGAGAGTGCATAAAACAGTGGAGATTATTAATGCAGTGGAAAATCTCGAAGATCCACAGTATGAACTTCTTTTGTTTAGGAACCGTGCTGAAGTTTCTCGCTTGTATTTTGCTTTACGAACTACCTTACCAGATTGCACATTTGAGGCTCAAGATCTGTTTGACTCTCGTCTCCACAAGTTCCTATGGCATGTAATCACAGGGGATGGTCCAGGTTTTGGCCCCTTGCAAATGAGGTTTTTCACGTTGCCTCTCAGACCGGGTGGGTTAGGTGTTTATTCGATGCAAGATACAATGTACAATTACTATTTAGCATCGTGTTTGCAAACCCTAGAATTGCAGTCTGTTATCTTGAGGCACACTGGCATCAGTGGCTTTAGCTCCCATCTTGAGCGAGATACAACTTCTTTCAACTCTCTGTGTAGTCTCGTTTCTCCTATACGCATCGACAGCACTGCCACCCATTCAATGACAACTCTGGAAACTGTCTATTTCGATGCAGTAAAGAAGAACTTGACTTCCAATTTCAAGTTGTCTGAACGTGATTCATTGCTGCAGAATAACCAAATGAAACATGCCCTAGATTTCTTACTGGGTATTCATATCGTTGGTTTAAATCAGCAAATTGGTCCGAGGAAGTTCAGTGCGATACTATGTTACAGACTTGGTATTCCCTTGTTTGAGTTGGACAATATGTGTCCTTTCTGCAAGAGGGAGATGGATGTTTTTGGCGACTATGCGGTGCATTGTACGAATGAAGTGGGGTTAAAGTTTCGGCATGACTTGGTACGTGCCACGATCGCAGACATGTGCTATCGGGCAGGAGTGCCGGCACGGAAAGAGGTGGACTTGGGTTTTCTTGCGAACAATGGTACTTCTCTGAGAACAGCTGATGTTCTAGCGTACAATTGGGATAATGGGAGGGATGTTTGCTTAGATGTGATGATTGTTTCGCCCTTTGCCGGGAGTAATGGTCGTACTTTGGAGGTGGGTCAGGCTATCAAGGATGCTATCATTCGCAAGAACGCCAAGTATTTGGAAAAATGCACAACACAAGGCTACAGGTTTGGTGCTTTAGCTTTTACTACTCTTGGTGAGCTTGGTGACGAAACGACAGACTTTATTAAACGTCTTCGCAACTACATCGCCAGTCATGATACTAATGTGCGAGTAAGAGATTTCCTTTTTCATAGATTAAGTGTGGTCATTCAAAAAGGAGTTGGAGCCCAGCTTCTTGCTCGGCTACCGACTAGTTTCTTGTCTGATGAGAATTCTTTCGAATAATTTTAATAGATATTTCTTGTTTATATAAAAAAAAAAAATTTACAAGCCATGTGGATTGTCAAATAAGCTTCTCAACTATGGAAAAATGCGATTAGCGGCAATGATTTAGCCATGCCATAGAGACCATGCTAGCAACAAAGAATCTGCCACCGATAGGGACGGACCAAGAAATATTCCTAGAGTAGGGTTATAATTTTATTAGTTGTCAATGCGGCCGAAGGCCTCGGCAAATTTTTGGAACGAGTTACATAATTAGTGGTTAATTGGAATTTCCCTATAAAATACTAGATAAATAGATATGTATAAGATTAAAATCTGCAAATTTCAATTACGAAAAGTGATTAGAGAAAAGAATTTATGTTTTATAGAAGAAAATGGAAAAGTAAATGGATGTGACAAAAAAAGTTCTATGTTTTAAATAAGATCTTGGGCTTAAAATTATTTATGCTACAACTTTAAGGACTAATTATAAATAGAGGTGGGCTAATTAGGAATTTTGAAACAATTCTCCACACAAAATTTTTGTTAAGCTAAAAATAGGGCGGGCTACATCCCGGGTTAGCCCCTTGCTAGGCCGTCCCTGGCCACCGAGTGGCACAGTTTCCACCGATAATGGTTAGTTTTCAAAGAATCGATATTCTCGACGATTTTTTTTTTTTTTAAACAAAGGCCTTCAAAAAGGCTAATGATCCCCCTCAACAAAAGGCATCAGCCATATTGGAGGAACATACCAATACATAGTAGAATTGTTTGATTTGGCCCAAAGGGCAAGTTCATGAGCTACAGAATTACATGTACGTGGTTGAAAAGTAAATAGGCAAGCTACAAGACTAGAAAAAAAAAACTGGATATCTTCAAATATAGCATCCGTTCTAGAGTTCCCATCAAACAAGCCCGCATAAAATTGGTTGATTAGATTCTGAGCATCACTTTCTATGATTATATGAGTAAGCTTTTGCTCCACGGATTTTTTCAAGGCAGCCCAAATAGCTCCGGCTTCAGCTTCTTCAGCAGACTCCACTTGAAAAACGATGGAAGCACAAAAGGAGGCAGTGTTGGAGAAGTCCCTTATCACAAAGCCTGCACCATTATTCCCAGAAATTTCATCATAAGCTCCATCAGTATTACATTTTATCTATCCAGTTTGTGGGGGCATCCAATTGTCACATATACTAATAGGATCCATAGTGGAGACGGTAGTACTAGTTTGTCTAGTTAATAACATGACTCTAGCTCTCATTAGAACAGTAGTGTAGTTTTCTTTGGTATTTTGAAAAAACAGGTTATTCCTACTTTGCCATAAATACCAAAGGATAGCAACAAAGAAATATTGATCTCCATCAGGGAGTTTAGAAACATGATTAACTAACAAGTATAACATCCAATCAATAAAGGATTTAGTACTAAAAGCCTGAGTATTGACACAGAAAGACGATAATAACCAAACACGACTAGCAAAAGGGCAAAGAACTAAAGCATGCATAATCGATTCAGAAGGGTCATTACATCTAGCACAGTCAACAGAGTTCATAGGCATTCTAGTATGAATAACAGTTCTAGCAGGTAAGGCATTTCTGGCAGCTTTCCAACTAAAAACTTGAATTCTATATGGCACATTAATTTTCCAAATTCTCTTCCAAAGAGCACTACAAGGGGAAGGCCTGAGCCCTCGAAGTCCCAAGTAAGCAGATTTAGAGGTAAATCTACCATTCTTTGAAAGGTCCCAAGCCCTCCTGTCAGGAGTGCAACACTGGCTTAAGGGAATAGTGATGATTTTCTTAGCAGAAGCATCATCAAAGTGGGTGTTTAGTCTATCAACATCCCAAGATCTGGTAATAGGATTAATAAAATAAGAAACTTTTATAGTTGGATCTGGAGGCACCAAAGGGTTGGGGACAGCAGAACCTAAAGAAGGAATCCATTTGTCACACCAAGGGTCAATAAATTGACCATCTCCAATGATTATATTTCTTTAAGTTGTATATATGTGTTGTGAAGATTGGAGTCAGGATGGACCACTTAAGCTTACTTACATATGTGTTGTGTCTAGATCCGTTGTAACTCCTAGTCATATATCTGAAAATTAATAGTCAAATCACTATCACGAACGGATAGGTGAGTAGTGTATTACAACTACCTAATGTGGTTAAAGAAAAAGGCCAAAGATATCCTTGGAATGTTTTTTGTTATATAACTCATTAAAACCATAGAAGATAGGACTCAATGTGTTCAAGCAATAATAGAACGTTGGTGGGATATTGCATGTACATTATATTTTAAGGATTTCCAAACCGAAATTTTTGTCTTTCCATGATCGTCATTCCAGTAGAGCTCTTTGTTCCTATAATTTCACGAAAAAAAATAAGTTAAAAGGATCACAACAAGTTAAGAAAGTAAATTTACAAGTTCAAATTTCAAAAAAAATCTGACAACTTCACAACTAGTTTCATGCTTCATTCTCACTTGATTTATTTGCATTGATAAATCTACAAATTTCATTACGTCAAGGATAATTGTTTGAAATCGAGCCGACATATGGATACACAGTTTCGGGTTACCAGTCTGTGCAACGAATTTTTCATGAATTCTGCAAAAATTTCACAGTCGCTGATTGCAGAGCCAGTGATTGTAACACATAAACTCAACAAATAACCATCTAGCATAAATTTAGGAGATTAGTTGAGCTTACAAAAAAAAATGATTAGAAGAGATTTTTTGGGACTAAAGGTGTAGGTAAAATCGAGGTTAAAATCAATGTATAAAGAAAAATAAATTTGAGTCGTTGGATGATATATTCGGCAAGCGAAAATAGCATTTCCGAACAGAAAATACGTAGTAACTCGGTAAATTCTTTGTCGCATTTCACAAACCCTAAAGTTGTTGGTTTTCCAATATAGCTAGCCCATAATGGTCTTTAATTACAAAAAATTTCCAATTATCCAACTCCATAGGAATTTCCCTTAATAGTTGTAATTTTGGGATTATCCAAAATGAAATTTTTACTATCCTGCAAGGGCCAGCAGCGATTCAGATCCATTGAATTTGGCTCTTATTAGAGCACTTTGTAGATGAAAAAATATAGCATCTACCCAAGAAATAGTAATACAGCTGAGGTATGAAATACGACTCAAGGTCAGACGTAAAAGACCTGAACTAGATGTTCGTTGACCAAGCCACATGCGATCAAACAAAGAAGAGACATGACATTGGGTGCTGAAGACCTGAGTGCAGATGCGAAGCTGAAGAAGATTCTCGATGTTGTCATCTAAGGGAGAACCTGGAAACCAACCTAGGTCGGTACAAGCACAAGGAAGGAAACTGTCGAAGTCCAGGCTATCACGTGCTTAATCATCTACATGTAATTGTCGTGTTCATGTAATGTATAAATAACCGGAAAGGATGATGATGCGAACAAGTTGATTCTGATAATAAAAAATAGACTTCAAACAATTCTTTCTCCCCTCTCTCTCTGATTCTCTTCTAAACAACCATTAACCCTAACCGACTTAAAAGATAATCGGGAAATCAAAATCTAACATCGCCGTAATCCTAGCCGGAGATCAAAGAGTGGAGCACCTACCGTGATCATATCCTGAACAGGGGACGCAGGTAGCGGATCTGTGAAGGTACCAGTTTCACGTATCTTCATTGGTGTCGACTAAGCTTTTTAGAAATTCATGATTCTTACACATAATATAGGTCATAATCATAAATCTGATGCATGATTCGGTATATTTACTTGACAAACTGCATGATTTGCTCAAATATTTTCGATCTATGTGTTTATTAGTCAATATCATGATGTTTCTTATTGAAGTTGAACTTTCATACTGATTTTGATTATTTTGTTCTCGTAAACATGTCAACCTTGGCCAGATCTATTGATCGGTGGTAAAGTTTCTTGAAAAGAAGAATTTTTTAAACCTAAATCCAAACTTTATGGATTCTTAATATTTTCTGGTCAAAATTATATCTAATTATTAATGATCCAATATGATCAAAAACATCGGATCTAGATTTCTTAAGATGTTTTATTAAGATCGTAGCATGATTATATCGTTAATTGGGCATCTTCGTCACCGTGACTATAAATCTGTCTAAAACATGATGATATGATAATTTGATTTGCTCAGATTCGCATTAGATGGAATCACATGCTTTACGTGATTGAAATCTCAAAACTCATCTACGTTTAGGTTTTCACTAACAGATCAATGTTAAAAGAACGATAATTGTGATATCCAGTTGTTTTGGGGTAAAAACTGATTCTCCTGGAAATGGTAAATTTGGGTGTGTTGATGAGAAACGAATTCAAACCCAAAACAAATGCACTGCACGGGAGTACTTTTAGATTCGAGATATCAATCTGTACAATCCTGGCCTAAACAAAGAAATGGCCGTTTCATTCTTGCTTCGGTCACAAAGTGAAGGAGAAGGGTTGATCTTAGGGAGGGAAGCGAAGAAGGTGTTGAGATCAGAATGGTTAACTCTGAAGGTGTGGCAATTTTATGACTTGTATCAAAATATGGAACTGGCTTGTGGAATGTAAGCTTATCAATTATTTGGTGTTTTTCTGGATACTTGTGTTGATAACACTTGTGTCTTGTCAAAATAGGTTGAAAATCTATTTATACCAGTCATGATTGAGCGCACCTTGATCTCGTAGGAAGTGGAGACAGTTAAGTAGTGGAGAAGTGGGGATGTGTAAAAGGTGGTGACCATCACGTTTCCGTCATGAGGGAAGACTGGTCAGCTTTACACCCACTACTCGCTTATTGTTGTTAACCGTCCGCCGTTTCCTGACACTCTCTCATAATGGGCGTGTTGCACGCCGCACGCTGTAAACCGCCATACCAATACCCTGATAAACATCCCCCAGTTTGTGACATGTTTGATGTCTCGAGTATTTTCATGGAAAATATGCAACAAGTTGCTGAATGGGTCTTGTTTGCAAGACCTAGTTATTCTGACCAATCACGCGCAAGCCAGGCGGCGGGTGGTCATGTGTGGCGAGCCAAGTCATGAGACTTGCCGCAAAGAATAGCATGTGGCGCTATTATGTTAAATAACTAAGTTATTTGTGAAACCAATACTTATAAAATATTGTATGTACTCGATGCATGTAAAGCATCGCTTTTAAGCAAGCATCTCAAAATAATCGATGCATGTGAAGCATCATTGTATAGAGCCTGTCTTGGTTGGTCGCGGAGGAACCTAATGTCTTAAAAGGAGTGTGACCGGCCACTTTCAGGAAGCTGCTGGGAGTTGTTCATGCATGCCAAGAGTAGGTCGGTCGATCCCTATAGGAGAGTGATGGCTGGTAGCCATTTCGATATCCTATTGGTCGGTCCAAGTTAAATCTAGACCGGTTAAATTGGCTAGCCAAATTGGATGGCTGAGATGACTTGCGGCATTTATTGGTTGCCGCTAATTTATTTAAGGTTTTTATAAGGAGCGCGGCCAGCCAACTTTGGGCGCGCGTTTAGGAGCCATATGGGCGGCCGCGGCTTGGCCGATTGCTCCTCATGGAAGAGGGGCGTCCAATGGTCACGGCCACATCTTGTTTGGCGCCTTGAATAGAAGTTTGGATGTCCAATTCTTCTGGCGAAGTTTGGCGGTCAAGATGATTTGCGGCAGTTAAAGGCTGCCGTTGATTTAATTTAGGTTTTAAAAGCCGTGTGGCCAACCTATTTTGGGCTAACGGCTTTTGGTGTTAGCGACGCGCTGGGAGTTGTTCGACCGTCCAGCACTGTGGCGGAGCCGTTGGTAAGCATATTTGAACCTTGCCCGTTGATCGAGATTAAATCTAGGCCGATCAATTCGGCTGGCGAAGTTGGGCGGTCAAGATCGTTTTGCGGAAGTAATGTAATGTCGCTTAATGAAATTAGGGTTTTGTAGCTCGCATGGCCAACTATTTTGGGCTAAGTGTTTGGTGGCTCCGCTTGCGAGTTGGAAGGAGGTCGATCGTCCTGGGAATTTGTAGGCCCGCTAGTGTACATGATGGCGCTTGTCCGACCATGTTAGGAGGCGGCTAGGTTTGGTAAATCGACTGGCAAAAACGTACGACCGTGATCGTTTTTTGAGACTGACGTGGGCAGTCTAGATTAGATTCCTTAAGGAATTAGGCGCATCGACCAACCAACTTCCAACTTTATTTAAAAGTGCGTGTGGTGGGTTTAAAGCGATCTGATTGGTCGATAGGAAAGGGAGCCGGCAAGTAATTTTATGGGGGCGTGGCCATCAAGCCACGGGCGGCGCCTGTTGGGGCGAACTGGCCGGCCAAGTGGGGTGGCCGCGCCTCTTTGCTGTTGCTTCTGTTTGCCGCAACTCCTCTTTTACTTTTTGTTTTCTTCCTTTGGTAGGATTTTTCTCCTATTAGTCCATGGCGGATTAATTTCCTAGCTTGCCTAGGTCCGGTCTTGACCAATAGGGTTCGAGATAAAAAAAAACCTAAATTTGCAAATTAATTAGGCCAAAATTTGAATTTTGTGAGCTATCACAAAATTTATCAAATTATGTGTGTTAACAAAGAATTCTTTTATTTTCCGAGAGCAGTTAGCGCATCTTCTGATTGAGTATTTTCATGCAGACCTTAATCTTGATACTTCGGGAAATTCATGCTACTCAGCTGCGAGTGAACATTAATTGTCATGTCATACCAATATTAAGGGTTCAGCCGGGGAACATAGCATAAGAAAAAATACTCGATAAATCATACATTAAAGAATAATGCAGTAGGTTAAAATTTACAGAATATCTGGGATTGTTGCTTCATGCATGATAGGCACCTAATATTGTATATATTCTTATCATTTTGTAGGTGTTTAGGGTATCTTGTTGCACTAATTGCTTATATTTTTTCCAAATTATGTATTTTGTTTTTCTTATTTGTTGCGAGTAAATGTGTGGTAATTGCTCCTGATTTTTGTAATGCTAGGGGAATGAAAAGAATGGTCTAAACCTGGGATATGCACAAAGTGGAGATGGAGATGATATGCCTTGTCGAGCTAGATGTCAAGTCGGATTTAAGCAGATGTAATGGAGAGGGCAGTCGGGGTGCGAGCAGAAGGGAACCATTAGTGAACAAGAAGTTCAAGAAGAAGAAATCTCTGATCTTGAAACAAATCAATGGGCCAAAATCAAGAACTCAAATACATGGAAATGAAACCAATCCCAAGGTCCATTCTCGAATACCAAAACAAGGTATCAATGCTTTACACAGAATCAGTTATCTTTCCCAAACCCCATTTCCTTCACGAGAAACAAACTTCTTTCTCAGAAATTCAGTCGACCTATCTTTTCTGTCTCCCATCTTTTTTCCGGCATGTCAAATCTCCCTGCAATTGTTCCCTATCTCTATTGTGAATCACTCAGAAACATCACCATGCCATCTTTCCCTAATCTATCAGATGACCAGGTCGTACTCCATCTGTGATACTCAATCTCAACCTAACCCTAGACTATGTACTGGATGAGAACATGTCGGCTAAGTTGTCTTCAACAGCAGCAAGTAGTGAGCAGAATTTGTCTAATTGTCAGCTCTCTGCAACACCAACAAGAACAGAAAGGAAGTGATAACATTAGGGTGGCTGGTCATAATGAAGTCTATCCACAAAATGGTGAGTCTCAAGAACGTCTAATCTCCCAATTTCAGACTGAAATTGTCACGCATTTTGGGGATAAACTTTGTGTATAAATTAGGGTTAGGGTTGTGCTTTAAAGACAAGGTCAGGCGGCGTTGTACAAGCAGCAGGCGTGATAAGCTAGGTCTGAATTTTTTGTTTCTTCAAACACCAACAAAAGCAGCAGCAAGAATGGCAAACGAAAGGTATGAATTTTCAATTCTCTACAACATCAACATCATCAGACAACTAGCTAGTGGAAGTAATAGGGTGGCTGTAAACTGAAGACTCCATCAGTGGTGAGTTCCAAGATCATCAAATCCATGAATTTCTTATTATGTATCTGTTGGATGTGTGATTGGAATTTGGGGGAGAAATTTATGTATAAATAGAGGTTGTCATGATGTATAAAGGGTATGCAGTGAGTGTGGTTTGAAATACTCTAATTAGTTCTCTTTGTTGTACTCTTGAGGAAATCAGTTGGAAAAAATACTTGAGTTCAATTGCATCAATGGTTTTATCTATAATTGAACGTAACTTGTCTCCTGATTTTATCATGTTCTAATTTCTTAAGCTAGGGCTTAGATGAATCCCTTAGCTTACTGCTAGTTGTTTATGTTAATGAAAATGTTCTTGTAGAGCTTGATTGAATAGGATTTAGTTTAGTCTTCATGTTGCAACTTATAATTCTCACCTAGTATGTCTTGCATCCTAAGTTGTTAGAACAATTATTTGTTGTAACATCAACTCATGCTTCATCTGATGTTTTCAATTTGTGATTAGTTGTGCCGTAATAAGACAACTAATACTAGGGATTGATACCTTAGTTGTGACTAAACTATCCATTTGAAATCACCTTAGATACGCGACAAATTCGAATCTTCACCGCTATCTGTTATAAGGACAAGAGTAGTTTCATTAGCTAAAGTAGTATCTAGTGTAGGTTATGTGGTAGATTCAATTGCCCTAGTATTCCATATCTAACTGTTTTCAACTCTCATTGCATCCATATTTCCATTTCACTTTTATTAGTTTGATCTTTGCCAACTTCTAGTCGTTTCGACAAACCCCTTAATCTGAATCAGTATTAGTTAAACTCAAGAATTCAATTTCGCACTGCCCTAGTCTCTATGGGTTCTACCCATATTTTCCCTATTTACATTGTTGACACTATGCATTTACGGTTTACTATAATTGTAGGTATCTTTTCTTAGCCTACCAATGCACCATTCTGGATAAATTTTATAAATTTGCTGAATTGCTCAATACATATGTAAGTAAAGAGGTCTGGGTACTCATTACTTTTAAATGGCTCAGTCTCTTTGCAGAATGATGGCGCATTAAATACAGGGTTTGTTTTATAATTTTAGCCCTGAACTAAAAACCACCATTAACATTAAGTCCCCTGCTTAGTACGTAACAGTGACATTATTGCGGGGTAAGCAATAGATGGTGACAGACAAAGAATGAAATTAACATGGTCAAGGAGATGGAAGTTACCAGGAGAGGCTCAATTGCTTCTCGAGCATGGGACCACACGGCTAGTGGACTCGATGCTGTTGCGCAGCCAATTCGTCCGTGCAATTGTTCTGCGGGCCCGACCGTATGTGCGCGAATCCAAGAGGGATTCCTCCTCTTGCTTGAACTCCAAAACCGTGTACATAAAAGGGTGTTAACTCCCCTTCCTTTTATTATTTGCTCGCTCCGATTCCCTATCAGCTGGTGCTCCGTTGTTGTCACAGCCAACATCTTCACGACGAGCCGTCCGTCATTAGCAGCAATGTAAGTATTTCGTTCTCTTCCTTTCTTTTCTTTTTGTATGGATTCCAGTTGTATGTGTTGCTTTCATAGTTTTAAAACCCTATTCGATCCTGAGTGAATCCATTTTTGTTGGTATCATTGTAGCGAGGATTGATAATATTTGTAGAGGTGATCAACGGTAACAGGATCATAGTAAGGCTAGCAGAAAGGTTTGAGGTAAGTGCCGCTGCTGCTTTCTCCTACTTTTTTTTTTTTTGGAAACCTAGTTTTAGGTTTTGGCCGTGGATATAATACCCGCGGCAAAAAATATTTCTCTAGTGAGCGCAAGTCCCCATTCGACTTGGCTGTGGATGTGATGTCCCGTGGCCAGAATATTTTCCCAAATTTTTCGTTGGGCATACAGACTTCATGTTACTTCGTGTAAATTCAAACACTGGTGGCCATATTGAATTTTAACAAAATTTGCACGCATGGCTCTTCTCGAAGTAGTGATTCCTCTCTATCTTGCTCATTGTAGTTATTCAAAAGTGAACGCAAGAAATTTTGTTAAGATGTCACCTGGAGATGTTTCTGTCGCCAAGCTCGGAAGTGTTAACAATTCTAAAGATAGGACGAATGTAGATGATGAATTCTTCACAAGGTTTTACACAGTAACAAGGACACACCCCGGCCATGTAATAACCCTCCTTACTAATTCGGAGAATGAAGGAACTGTTCAGTCGATTTCTCCAAAGCGTGTGATACGGTTTTGTATCCAGAGGAAAGAATATCCGGCTTCTCCCATTGAATTCAAGATTTTCCATAACCCAATGTGCTCTTATGAAGGATGGATGAGATACATGATGAGTAATGACCACGTCAGGAATAATCTGATCAAGGCACAAATCGCGGATGCTGTCATGGCGTCTGCAATACTTCGTATTAGGAAAAATGCTACAGGTTTGATTACTTTCATCTCTAGATGGTGTATATCTACTCACAAGGCCATATGTAGGTGGGGCGAGATGACTATTACTTTAGAGAGTGTGGCTGTTCTGCTGAATCTTCCGGCTGTGGGAAATCTTGATTTTAGCTTGTCCGGTGAAGAAGAAATAATACACTCCACTCTGGTTAAGAAGGCCGAAGGATATAATCGGCAGGAAAATAATGAAAAATGTTTCTATACTTGGTGGGTGTCTGAGTGGTTTCCTACGAAACCAAAACCGGATCAGGTGTTGAATGACACACTCAGTGTCGCTGCGTTTTTATCCTTGTGGCTGTCTAGAGATGTTTTTGATGATGGCTACGGCAAGAAGGAAATAAGACAGAAGCTTGTTAAATTCGCTATCAAGTTGGCGAAAGGTGTTGCTCTTCCCATAGGCAGCTTGTTTCTTGGTTCCTTGTATACACATCTGGATTGTCTAGCAGCGGACATGTATGCTTCTAACGGGTATATGAAGATAGAATCATACATTCACATCGCCTTTATCCAGGCATGGTTGTGGGAGCATTTCAAAGGTTATGCTCCTAATCCTGTAGTTTCGTTTTCCAGTACATATGGAGGAGCTAGGATACTTCGTTGGCTGAAGAAGCGTCCAAGACCTGGCTTAAGGCTCGTCGATTTCTTTGAAAATGTGCATACGGTTAACTTTTGTCCCTGGGAACCGGCTCACACATCTATAGTTCAGCCGAATACTTTTGCTTCCATCTCAGGCACAACATTGCATTCGGATAGAGAGATATGAGTATTGGAGAAACCGTGTTCATGAGAAGCTGTATACCTGGATATGTCCCATCTTTCTCCAGAGGATCTTTTGAAGTGGTTTCTTATAATGTTGACAGAGCTGCTCGTCAGATGGTTTTCGACCAGGGGATTCCGTTTCACCGTCCATTCACGCCTTCAACAGACCTTTTGACATCCGTTTTCGATAGTAGTGTTTTTGCGACAAAGAAGAGTCTCCCATTCATGTTCCCAGAAAGAAAGTCGGTGATAACCCCCAAGTATAAGGAATTTTGGCAGAAGGAATTTCTCGCTCTACATCAATTCGTGCAGGACATCGTGAAAGGATCCACGTGGAAGGTGATAGACGCATTTATGTGTCTATTTTCATCTCTATTGTGTATATTGTTAGTACCCATTTTTGTACTTATTATGGTGTTTTATGTGTTTGTAGGTATTTTTGGGTAATAAACATTTTTGGAAAAATCGGCTCGAAAAGTTGTCTAAAGGCACCCAAGGGACATTTGTTATTCGGACTCCAGCAGCGGATAAGGGGCACCCCCTTCTCCTTCACGTTCAAAAACAAAAAAAGGAGGGAAAATGATGTTTATCCCTGTGGAGTCATTTCAGAGAGTTCAGGGAGGGAATAGGGAGACGTTTAGAGCATCAAAAAAATTGAGAAAAAAAGTTACAGGAAGTTGCTGCTTTCTGCTGGTGAAGAAGGTACGAAGAACATAAGACCCTTAAAGACCGTCGTTCTTCAACGGTGCTAGTGACGGTATTCCTTTATCGTTTTCTGTAACAATTGATTTTGTAACAAATATAAGTGTTACAAAACCCGGTTTTTATCATTTTTTCTCCCATTTCATCATTTGTGAACCATTTTTGAGCATTAATAAAAATGAATTTTTAGCATGTTTCCATGATAATGATGAGCTAATTCTCGCGTAATCAATACACGGAGGGAGCTATTGTTGCATGAATAATTGGTAATTATTTTACTTTTCTCTAATTTGCAATTTATAATTCACTCAAATCACTGCTTTGCAGAATTTTAATTGTTTGCTTAATTTTTCCTAATTAGTTGTGATTCAATTAGATAGGTTATACTTTGGTTA
>JAJJMB010008592.1:7509403-7534586 GCA_023531105.1 Papaver atlanticum | reverse complement strand
GTCTAAATTCAATTGCTTTCACAAGTCTTACGAACCTTTTACTACAACAAAGTTTAAATCACATCAGAAGGCCTTCTTCCAAGACCTTAGCAAAACACAAGCTGTTGAAGCCACTTCCTTCGGGTAAAAGAAAATCTGTTGACCAAGGTGACGACAGTCCCCAGAGAAAGGAGCAGAGGTCAAAAAGTTGTGCCGGTGGCATTCGATCATCTTCGACAGCCCCAATGGTCTTCAATTCTTCAAATATGCAAGTATGTATGATCTTCCTTTTGATCTGGCCGGATTACTTAAATATTTCAGATTATCCTCACTAAATATTCCTCTTTTAATTCAGGGTCTTGATGATATGAACGTCTTTGCTAGACTTGCACGTAGTCAAAATATGGCGCCTCCATAGGAGGAATCTGGAGATACTGAGTCTCTTGAAGGTGAAGATGAGGAAGAAGAAGATTCAGAATCCGACGGCGATGATGGAAGCACTTATGAATGTAGTAGCGGCGAGTCTAACTCTCCCAGTGAGCCAGCGGATGAGTTGGTAAGTCCCACATATTTTCTTTTCTTCTTGGATTATTTATTTATTTTTGATATGAAATAAATATTCAGTCAGTGGTATTACAGAAAGAAACTGCACCTAGAGAAAACCCTGAGATGGAGATTAACCATAATGAAGATGTTGTTGCGCCTTCAATGATAGAAACCATGTCAGTGGATAACCCTGAGATGGAGATTAATCATAACGAAGATGTTGCTGCGCTTTCAATAGTGGAAACCATACCTGTGGCCGTGGGCGCAATCGTTTCTGAAGAATCTTCTGGAGTTGAAGGAGCACTAGTCGTACATTCAGCTGCAGGTGCCATTTTCAACTCTCCATATGTGGCTCCCTTTTGAGGATCATGTGTTGATTGGAGGATTCAGCGTACCAGCTAAATATGCGGAGCTATATACTCGAATATGGGAAAAGTATGGACACATCGCAACAACCAAGAAGATTAACAGTCGCTTTTCGTTGGTTAAACACGTGGAGGAAGCCCTATCTTCAATCCATGACATGTGTAGTGTGACTGGACACACCGTTTCTGAAGAGGTAGTCTCAAGCTGGGAGTATCATCGGGACATTTGCATGAACTTTGAGTTTAACACCTCCTGGTTCTGTGAAGGGTTTTCCAAAATCCAAAGGCTGCAGACTGAAATGAACGAGGTTCCCTCCCTGGACCTCATTAATCAACAGGAGGTAGATATCGAGAAGTTATCCCAGGAATTTAAGTTGAAGCAGGCTTCTCTCCAAAACATAAAGGACGTTTTCTCCAAGAAGAAAGAGCTGTTGCTGGATGATTTCCCTTAAATGCTTTTATTTTTTTTGAACTTTCTCCTCTTAGGTTTTTTGTTTTTTTTTTTGAAAGGAAAGAGACGCCTCTTTTATGGTTTGATTTTCTGGTTTTGAACTAGTAGGTAATTGCTCTGTGAAGATGTTTGAATTGATTTGTTTCTGAAATGATTTTGTGAGTAATTTTTTGAATGATATTTGGATCAACTAATAAGTTGGAATCTTAATCATGAATGCAAATAGTGCAGCCACTTGGGAGAAATTATAAATATTGCATGAAAAGGGAAGTACAAGAGTGATATAATATTTTAGAATAATTGGGTTGTCGGCTTCTATTCTCAAAATGGGACTGACGTCTGTGTCAAGTCCCCAACGAATTTCAACACAATTGGTCGTGCAAACATTGTTTGATGAAACTTACTCGTCTACGAGGCCTCCCAGCAAAACTGAATTTTTTGGATAGTTTCTTCAATTCCGAACCTATTGTGTGCGCAGCCATAACAATAAGAAGTCCCGGGCCGTTTTATTGTTCTCGTAACGTCTGGAATTATACAGAGTGATTATTCCTTCGATAGATAAGAAGCGTGCGTCAGGGGGCGTCTATGTGAAAGTATCTTTATGTCGATCCGCAGTAAAGTGGAGGATCTTCAGTTTCTAGGCGCAATTCTCCCGAATTAATCTTTTCTTGGACAATGCGCTTAAGACCATTGCATTCACTGGTAGGATGATGGATGAACCTGTGATAGTGGCAATATATCGAACCTAACATCTCTTGATGAGTTGGTGGACGCCATACGGGAGGCAGTTGAACCGCCTCGTCTCGTACCCAAGTTTCCAGTAATTCCCAAAATTTTCTTATAGGGAGTGGGAAACGCAGGTAGTTCGAGTCCGTCCCCTATTGTGTTATCGGCCGTTATCGTGGAAGCTCTTGTAGGCTTTGGCGTGAAACTCGTTTCGAGGGCGGAGTCGAAGCTTGAGCGAGTGTTGATTTTGGCACGGATCGTTTAGTTCGGCAATTTTGTTGGAATGCAACTTCTCTTGAGGGCCCTGCATCGGTGACAATAATGTGAAGCGGTTGGACTGAATATTGTTCATTGGCGCAGTTCCCTTCCTCATAGGTGTCTTGGTAGATTTCCCCTTCTTAAGGTGCTTCTCTTTTTAAAAAGGTTAGAGCGGTCGTGGCTGCCGATCGTTGGACAACTCTCTGAACTTCCGCTAGGGTTTTGAGATACAAGTTTTCCAACAAAGCTTCATAAGCCGGCTCCTTAGCCTTATCTTGCAAATATTGTGACGCACCGGGCAGGTCTCTTCCTTAGTCTTGTGAAATTGCCTCAGCTTTTTGTCGTTGGCTGAGTTTAGTTGGTCATTTCCTTTCTGTTCTCGTCCGATGCGGCTACGTACTCTGTCTGCACTGTCATTGGCGGAGGCACAGATCTCAGACAAGGATTCAACATTTCTTGTATCACTTTTAAAATTGGTGGCACTTCTAAAATTGGTGGCGTCCCCCGAGCAAATGTTTGCTGATTCTTGCCACAACCGGTTTCCCATACTCTTTAAGAGACAAAACGTCTCATTTTGCAGTTTGACGATATTGGCCTGATTTACGACAACGTCCTCCAGCATTTTCGTCATATCTTCCATGGTGATTGGATTTCGAGCATTCGTGGTTTTGGGAGAGTTTGGCTGACCCGGGTACATCATAAAAGGGAAAGTTGGAATTGGTGATTGAAGTGAATTTTGGTTATTAGATCTAAGATCTACCCTCTTGAAATTGAGAAAATTGAAATGAAATCGAAAATTGATCTTGCAACCGAGAGATTAATCTCCCACTGTGGTCGCCAGTTAATTTGGAGTAAAAACTGATTCTCCTGGAAATGGTAAATTTGGGTCTATTGATGAGAAACGAATTCAAACCCTAAACAAATACACTGCAAAGGAGTACTTTTAGATTCGAGAGATCAATCTGTACAATACTGGCCTAAACCAAGAAATGGTCGTTCCATTCTTGCTTCGGAGAAGGGTTGATCTTAGGGAGGGAAGCGAAGAAGGTGTTGAGATCAGAATGGTTAACTCTGAAGGTGTGGCTATTTTATGACTTGTATCAGAATATGGAACTGGATTGTGGAATGTAAGCTTATCAGTTATTTGGTGTTTTTCTGGATACTTGTGTTGATAACACTCGTGTCTTGTCAAAATAGGTTGAAAACCTATTTATACCAGTCATGATTGAGCGCACCCTGATCTCGTAGGAAGTGGAGACAGTTAAGTAGTGGAGAAGTGGGGATGTGTAAAAGGTGGTGACCATCACGTTTCCGTCATGAAGGAAGACTGGTCAGCCTTACACCTACTACGCTCCTATTGCTATTAACCGTCCGACCTTTCCTGACACTTTCTCATAATGGGCGTGTTGCACGCCGCATGCTGTAAACCGCCAGACCAATACCCTGATGAGCATCCCCCAGTTTGTGACATGTTTGATGTCTCGGGTATTTTCATGGAAAATATGCAGCAAGTTGCTGAATGGGTCTTGTTTGAAAGACCTAGTTATTCTGACCAATCACGCGCAAGCCAGGCGGCAGGTGGTCATGTGTGGCGAGCCAAGTCATGAGACTTGCCGTAAAGAATAGCATGTGGCGCTATTATGTTAAATAACTAAGTTATTTTTGAAACCAATACTTATAAAATATTGTATATACTCGATGCATGTAAAGCATCGCTTTTAAGCAAGCAGCTCAAAATAATTGATGCATGTGAAGCATCGTTGTATAGAGCCTGTCTTGGTTGGTCGCGGAGGAACCTAATGTCTTAAAAGGAGCGTGACTGGCCACTTTCAGGAAGCTGCTGGGAGTTGTTCATGCATGCCAAGAGTAGGCCGGTCGATCCCTATAGGAGAGTGATGGATGGTAGCCATTTCGATATCTTATTGGTCGGTCCAAGTTAAATCTAGACAGGTTAAATTGGCTAGCAAAATTGGATGGCTGAGATGACTTGTGGCAGTTATTGGTTGCCGCTAATTTATTTAAGGTTTTTATAAGGAGCGCGACCAGCCAACTTTGGGCGCGCGTTTAGGAGCCATATGGGCGGTCGCGGCTTGGACGATTGCTCCTCATGGAAGAGGGGCGACCAATGGTCACGACCACATCTTGTTTGGCGTCTAGAATAGAAGTTTGGTCGGCCAATTCGTCTTGCGAAGTTGGGCTGTCAAGATGAATTGCGGCAGTTAATGGATGTCGTTGATTTAATTTAAGTTTTAAAAGTCGTGTGGCCAACCTATTTTGGGCTAACGGTTTTTGGTGTTAGCGGCGCCCTGGGAGTTGTTCGACCGGCCAGTACTATGGCGGAGCCGCTGGTGAGCATATTTGAATGTTGCCCGTTGATCGAGATTAAATCTAGGCCGATCAATTCGGCTAGCAAAGTTGGGCGGTCAAGATCGTTTTTCGGCAGTAATGTAATGCCGCTTAATGAAATTAGGGTTTTGTAGCTCGCATGGCCAACTGTTTTGGGTTAAGCGTTTGGTGGCTCATCTTGCGAGTTGGAAGGAGGCCCGCCAGTGTACATGATGGCTCTTGTCCGACCATGTTAGGAAGCGGCTAGGTTTGATAAATCGACTGGCCAAAACGTGCGGCTGTGATCATTTTTTGAGACTGACGTTGGCAGTCTAGATTAGATTCCTTAAGGAATTAGGCGCATCGACCAACCAACTTCCAACTTTATTTAAAAGTGCGTGTGGCGGGTTTAAAGCGATCTAATTGGTTGATAAGAAAGGGGGGTGGCAAGCAATTTTATGGGGGCGTGGTTGGCAAGCCACAGGCGGCGCCTGTTGGGGCGAACTGGCCGGCCAAGTGGCGTGGCCGCGCCTCTTTGCTGTTGTTTCTGTTTGCCGCGGCTCTTCTTTTACTTCTTGTTTTCTTCCTTTGGTAGGATTTTGCTCCTATTAGTCCATGGCGGATTAATTTCCTAGCTTGCCTAGGTCCGGTCTTGACAAATAGGGTTCGAGATATTGCGCAGGGCCCAAAAAACCTAAATTTGCAAATTAATTAGGAAAAAATTTGAATTTTGTGAGCTATCACAAAATTGATCAAATTATGTGTGTTAACACATAATTATTATATTCTCAAAGAGCAGTTAGCGCGTCTTCTGATTTAGTATTTTCATGCAGACCTTAATCTTGATACTTCGGGAAATTCATGCTACTCAGCTGCGAGGGAACATTGATTGT
The DNA here is from genome assembly GCA_023531105.1 of Papaver atlanticum. Lineage (NCBI taxonomy): Eukaryota > Viridiplantae > Streptophyta > Magnoliopsida > Ranunculales > Papaveraceae > Papaver > Papaver atlanticum. The sequence goes on along the minus strand of JAJJMB010008592.1, from coordinate 7,529,043 downwards.
CATGTCATACCAATATTAAGGGTTCAGCCGGGGAACATAGCATAAGAAAAAATACTCGATAAATCATACATTAATGAATAATGCAGTAGGTTAAAATTTACAGAATATCTGGGATTGTTGCTTCATTCACCATTCTGGATAAATTTTATAAATATGCTGAATTGCTCAATACATATGTAAGTAAAGAGGTCTGGACACTCATTACTTTTAAATGGCTCAGTCTCTTTGCAGAATGACGGTGCATTAAATATAGGGTTTGTTTTACAATTTTAGCCCTGAACTAAAAACCAACATCAACACCAGTAAACATAATGCGTTAAATAACCAAAATCATACACCTCATCTCAAAGAATGATTAAATATCATACTTAAATTTCTAATAAAAAACTTTGATGATTGATCTCTAATAATTACTCTACTGTGTAACAATTAAGCAATGCTTAATCAATGGTTACTAAGTCATGAGACAAGCCGACTCAAAAAAAATTGCCGCTAAAATGAAAGGTGGTGATATTTCAAAGTCAGATTTAGTCAATGATTTACATCTTGACCAAAAGCTAAACTCAAAGATACTCATCTTATTCTACCTGTGATTATGAAGCTATACAATGGAACGCCAACAAATAAGGTTACCACCTAAAACAGGAGTAACCTCACCGTTGCGACAGACACGAATAACACCGACTCTGGAAAACCCAAGTGTAGCACACCAGAAGTGCCACCTGTGAGCTTAACACCTTGAAGCTCAACTGTTCAGCAACAATGGTTGTCCCACCAACAATCACAACTTCAACAGTGATGGAAAGTGGTCAACCACAAATGGTTCTAATAGGTCCAACTGTGACACCGGAGCAATACAGGAGGCCACCAAGACCGCCACCTCCTACCACAACATCTACGCCTCCAGTGGTACAATCTCATGTGACATGCTACAAGACCGTTTGAGGTCAATAAACACCCTAGATGAGAAAGTCAATCAGTTGACACCACTTCCATCCCATCTAGCTACCATGCCAATTATACAACATCAAAGTACGCAGCTGGAATAATCAGAGTTACATCTAAACATACCACCTCTCTCAGCTCGGACATCCTTACTGAACCAGTCACCAGGTGATCAACAGAGAGATCTGAGGAGGGAACTCATAAATTACAGCTCGTTATCCAATCAGCTACAAACCTCAAGACAAATAATTTCTGAATCTCCACTAGCTTTCACGGTCGATCTGGTACATGAGTCTACAGATTCAAAAATTGACAGAATGATGAAAGCGCAAGAGGAAAAAATAAAGTTGATGGTTAGCAATTAAAAAGCTGATCCAACTTATATCTTCAAAGAAAGTTCATTATCAAAAGAAATTTGTGATTGTCAACTACCTGAAAAGTTTTATTTTCCAACTTTCAGAAGCTTCAAAGGGGATTCAGACCCAAACGAACACATATTTCACTACGAGCAAATGATGGCTTTGTACCTCGACAACACATGGATAATGGCGAGATTCTTCCCAAGAATCTACAAGAAGACACTTTGACATGGTTCAGATGTCTCCCATCAAACTCGGTCAGTACATTTGAGGAACTGAAATCATTGTTCATCAAGAACTACTCCTGCAACATTAAACAAGGAGATGTTTTAGATGATATCTGCAAAATCAGTCAAGAAAACGATGAAAGATTTACCGATTTTCCCAGATGCTTTAAGGCAGCAGCATCCCCAGTTGATAAAGCACATGAAAAAGTCCTTTACAGACTGTTTAGAAATGCCCTTGTTCAGAGAGGAATCCGAGACTCCTCACAAGACACATTCCCGAATCCCTAGATGAAGTCTATACCAAAGCTGGTAAATTCATCAGAATATAACAAGAAAACTTTAGTTTATCTAGATCAGACCATAAAATATACTCAGTTGGATGGACCTCAGGAGAAAAGAGAGCTCTCTCTCCCAGGTCCCCAAACCAGTAATCGAAAAAGAAAAACTTTAGAGAAAAGTCTGAGCAGAAATGAAAAGAAGAGTCTAGGAACTTTTTCAAGGTGAATGCCACACCTGAAGTAATACTCTAATACATGAAAGATAAATTATTTTTCCCACCACCCAGAAATATGAAATAAATGGGAAAAGAAAATCATAGTGCTTCTATCATGAAACAAACGAACATCTTACCAACAACTGCAAAAACCTGATGAGGTTCATTAAAAGCATGGCACGAGAAGGTCGTCTGACAGAATTCACACTTCAAGAGCAGGGGAACAATGGGAAGCCTCCGGTGGTGTAGGTCAAAGGGTGTATCAATATGATACACACAACACCAAAGGCTGAGACGGACTTACCACAAGATCCCGCTAATATGAAAAGTAAATACCGTGAAGTAAATGTCATAGGTCTCCACCCCATATGCTGACAACAGCCTGACTGAGTGAAGCAATTTCAAATTAACCTCATCAGCAAAAGGTTTACCCCAAATGGATTCACCTCCTTTTCCAGTACCAAGGGTCACCGCGTTGAATCATAAAATTCCTACAAATAGTAAGAACGACATAACTTCAAGAATAGTAGAGGGTAAAAAATAAATAGATAGAAACATAATGAGAAAATGGGGATTTATCCCATACCTTGTGCTCCGGTGGAAGGTTGTTCCGTTGTAGTAACCCACGTATTTAGAGCGTGGAGAAGTTCTCATACGCCTTGAGAGCTATATCAGAGTGCAACTCAATGTTCAAATTCCCATGTGATGTATGAGGTTGAATACATCCTTTCTTTTAATGGATTCCTCTCAACTTTTATATATTCAAATTTATTCTTGTAACATGAGAATAAGATGTTGTGTGAGAGATCGGGAAGAAACACCTAGTTTTTACCTGAAAATTCACTGAAAACTTCGAAACTGAGCATTTTACGACTACGCAAGGAAAATGATCTCAAGTTTACCATATTATATAATGTCATACACAAAAATCTTAAGATAACCCATATGAGAAATTTTGTAGGAACCTTCTGGATTCAATATGATTTTTGTAGATAACAGAATCTCAGAGATTAAATTGGTAGTCATTAATGGTTAGCGTAACTAAGTTTGTGTTATCTCAAGTAAAGAGAACTGACCATTTTGTCTGTGATAATGACTCGACATATTTGTGCAGCAGTTTTATCATCTAATGTAGCTATGGCTACTATGATACTTCTTCCATGAATTGAAGCAGATGCGACATCAACGATATTGTAAGCCGGTCTGACCATTTTGGCAGTGATATCCCTCGAGGCATTTATGTTATAGGTAGGATCTTCACTTATATTTCTCAATTATGATCTTCACTCGATATGAACAACCAATAGTTGATTAGTTATGATAGGATGAAAGACAAACAACATGATATGATTTGGACATCAAGAAAAATACTAAAATAGGAATATTAACAATAATATTCATCAAAGATACAACATGTTACACAACAATCATTCAATATTATTTTTTAATTGTACAACAATCACAGACCATTTAGAACTGACAAACACAACAATCAAAGATGGGTAGTTCAGTGTTGATTTAAAGATTAAATTTTTCTCTGCATTTTAGAGATATACTTTATGACATACCAACTAACAAATCTACACTGTAGGGTTAAAACATTTATGAAAGGGATAGGATTCACCTGAGATGGATGGCTCTTTTCTGAATATGTCCTCTACCAACAGAACCCCAGAAATTTAAGAAAACTCACTCGATCGAACAACTAAATCAGAGAAATCCTTAAGAAAAAAATTAACAGATAAAATACTTCCAAAATCAAATTTAAGAACAATCATGACAGAGTATGTTTTAGGAAGAAATTGAGAGACCTTGGAAGATAACCTCTTTTGAAGTTTATGTAGTTGAATATCATGGGATTGAAATAATGAGTTGTTAATTGGATATTTTTTTAATCGTAACGTATGAACAATTGATGGAGGTTAGGTTGAAGAAGACCTCTAATTTTAGCATCTGGAATCAAAAAGATGGGATGACATAAATATGGTGTTGGTAACAGGGATTTTCATTAACTGTGAGCTTTTTGGTTAATGTATGAAAAAAGAATATAAATGAAGTCGTAACGAAAACATAAGTTTGGCCAAATACAATCTAGGACGTTAGTTTAGGGTGTAGAAAGGGAAAGCATTTTGAACCACGATTTATCTCCAGAACTTGGAGAGAAATTTTAGTCTTCGATTGATTAAAAACGCCCGTCAAAAATCGCCGGGGGTTGAAAAAATCATTTGTTTTTGTAAGATAGACTAGGATATGACCCGTGCCGTAACGGCCCGGGTTTTGGTTAGTTGTTGAAATTATGGTGGCAAATTTAGAGGGCTATAGCCTAAATAATTTTCCTATGCAAGAGAAATTTTCTTTTATGCATGATTTTTTTTTTATCAACATCATTCATAGTTGTTTAATTACATTAACACCGTTTTTTGGTGACTATCTTCTAATGAAATCAGGGAGAACATTTTCTTGACAGACTTCGCAATGCGGTTTTCCGCATGGCTAGCCGATATAAACTAACAAATCAACCAAACATCTACCACAGACTTGTCGACTGTCACTATTTGTGTGGTATTCATGCATTTTAAGAAGAAGGCGCAATTTGGGGATACCTCCACAAATTGGGGGATACTCAAAGTTAAATAGGGTTGTATTTTGGATAAGAGGTCCTTTTTTTAGGTTTGAAATAACCATATTAGCCTTACCCAAATAATAATAAAATAACTGAAAACTTATTTTTTTTAGTATCCCCTTCTATTTTCTTCTTCATCAAAAAAATCACACAAATCATTATGAATGAGTTTTGATTTAGGTTATTATAGGGATCATTATGATAATCAAAATATAGGTTATCAAAAGTAATTTTTCTCATCCAACGTAATAGTAAATTTCAAAATTACAACTTCATTTCCGGAAAGCATGGTCAGTATACCAAAAACAGACAAAAGAACCATGAATATAAATGTGTGTATTTCAGTTACAATAATTGCTATTCAAATCAACAAATGATATCATTGTCTACCGACTCTACCCTATAATCCACACTTCTTTGAAATGTTTAAAAACGTCAAACATTGTTACACCGGTAATAAATGGTCAATTAATCCATGGCAATGACAAAATAGCAAGTCAACTATTAATGAATCTGCAGCAATCGTGGTATAGTCAACGCCTTTCTTTCAAAACTATGAAAACGTCCATGATTTATATTCTGGTTTTCATCTCAACCCTTACACTCTACTCTACTCTATTCACACTATCAAAACTAAATACAGAATGTTTATTTAAAAAAAAAATAAAAAAAAAATACAGAACTAACCCCAAAGAATAATAAAAACAACTATATACCATGGAGCAATAGCGTCCAAGTAATTGAAATGGTACCAAAAATACTAACTACTGACCTTAGCATTTATGTGCAAACCATGCTACTATTACTATCCAGATCTAGATTCAAGCCAACAAAAGTTCAGAAACTCATTCTACATCCATAGCTAGAATACAAATAAAATAATAGCTTTCTGCATTTTTATGAAAACAAATATCACCACTCTCCCGACCCAACCGAATCCAGTCTATACTTCAAGTATCTTTTATGAATATTCAACCGTCTTTCCTAAACCATGAACATAAATATCAACTTCTAGACAATAAAATTTTATTTTTATTTTCAGAAAGAGCTTATCATTGGACTTTGCATGTGTACAGTTTATCAACATCGGGCTTGCTCAGTTAGTTTTAGGACGGATGGTTACACTGGCGATTCTCCACTGCCATTCAAAGCAACAAAATTAGAGTCTTGTTAGGCTGCGTTTTACATTGTTTATTGTGCCCACATCAATAAGGGATAACATGTTCACTTCCTGGGAACTGGCGTTTATTTGGAACACATTATAAACTGCCTTTTATTACCTTGTTTATTCAAAGCGATTCTTCTATGTCATAATTGTTTTCATGGTTAGAAGGATGTACCGTGTTTGTGATAACATGTTCACTTCCTGCATTAGTCAAGACACGCAAAAAAATTAGATGAAACTGGAAATGAATATGTGGGACATACAACACTGGTTTTTTACCCTTCTGTGGTTCTTCATTGTTTTTCACTGGTTCCATTGGAATATCCACTGAACCTGGATCATTAAGCCAGCATCAATACACTATTTAAAAATTTAGTTTGCAACACGATATGCCGACACTTCTAATAAATCAGCGTCGTACAACAATTACCTTAAAAAAGGGTGTGGCTGCACTTTCGGCATTGGGAGGTACGCTATCCTCAGGAAGAATTTCGGAAGAAGTATCTAGTGAAGGGGATAAATTGAAACCTGTTAGAGATGATTAGAAAGGATGGTCAGTTAACGAAAACTGTAGAATCATAAACAGTAATCCTTGTTCAATTTTACTGAGTATCCATGGGTCTTTCCCTAGTTCCTGAACATGGAAGAAGGCTAAGAAAATTACTTGCATGAGAATCATATTAATCAAGGATTTATCCAAGTAACCAAAAAAATCAAGACCGCAAAAGGAAATCTATTGAAATTTGGAACACTTTATAGATCTCCTCATGACAATGTGATGAGATGAAGCAAGTATTGTACTTGTTCGAGCTACAGAGAAAAAAAATGCTATGGGTGAATATGTGTACAACAATCGGATACCACATTACATTTATCATGAAAAATGAACAATTAGATAAAGATAATCCATGCCTGCATTTACAATGATCGAAAGAAAATGCAACTACATCCTTTTTAAATTCTAATGTTGATTCACCTCATCATCTTAATAGTTTTACTGAAGTTCTTTTATTTTTAATTCCAACAATAGCTTTTGACACTGTCAAAGCTCAAGAGATCTGTAATACGAACTCAAATTATGTATCTTTTATTGAAGAAACTAATCATACAGATTCAGTCATCGGACGGACAACTCATTCAGAGCTGATTCCAAATGAGTCTGAATCTACAGATTAGTTCCTTCTCAGTAATATATCTGGTTATTTTCAAAAAAAATATTCCAATGTTGGATGCCAAAGGGAATTACCCAGGCAAGGAAACCTCAAAAGCAATCATCAAATGGAAGCGGCAATTACCAAAAAAGCCGATTTGTGGATCGAAATTTCTCATAAAGCCAAATCAAACTTTTAAGTCGATACTCTTCAAAAATCAGATTAAACCCCCTAAAGTTTCACTGGATATCATATAAATTTCTTATGTTTTTCATGATCTAGATCAAATACTTTACAATTACTATCTCAAACAGAAATAATATGAATAAAAGGTCTTATCGGATCACCCTCATCATCAATAAAAAACAGATCTTTATAAGAAACTAAAACATCACACCGACTAACTAAACAGCAGAAAGAACCCCACACTATATGAAATACGCTCAGATCTATTAACCTTATAAATTTCAATCAAATCTCAACGAAAAACACAACACATAGTCTCAGACACAAAAATCAAAGAAATTGGTTTTATATAACTTTCAAAAGGTTGGATCTTTATTAAAGATTTGAACTACAGAGAAACATAGATGAAGTAGTACTAACTGCTGAGTTCATCAAGCCAACGACCAAAACTATCAAAAGTAGTCATCCTTGTAAAATCATAAATAATAAGAGCACCAACAACACCTCTATAATAAGCAGAAGTAACAACTCTAAATAACCTTGAGTTTGTTTGTGGAGCGAAGTTATTCGGCAAGACCCGTTGCACATGTAATGAAAAAAATGAGAAATTACTATTCTCATTACATAGCAATAACAAACAAACCTTGTGAAAGGTACATAAACATGTACCCGGTTAATAACATTTCTCATTGTCATTCCTGAGGTACTTGACCTATTCACTTTGAAAGGTGCTTATGAAATATGTGTCGAGTCCGGCACCCCCCATGGTATAAGAAGGTAAAGTGTTCATAACACATTTATTTGATAGCATTTCTCATTGTCATTCCTGAGGTTTTTGATCAATTTATTTTGAAAGGTGTCTATAAAATCCGTGCCATCCCGGAAATCCCCCATTATAAATAGTAACAGTGTAATTTTGTTTAGGTGAAACCCCAAACAAAAGAAAACCTCAAAAAGTTGCAAAAGACCCAACAATTCACCATGTACCTAAATCTAAAATAGATCCCATACTGTTGCTCTAAGCAACCCAAGAACGCAGGACCATTACTAAAAGATTCAAACACTCCACAGTTAACAGTTAAAAGAAGCACATGCAATTTTTTTGAAATCTAAGCAAACAATTTCATCACACTATTTTGAGGTCAAACCATATAAAGTTTACATTCATACCACTGCCAAAACAACAAATATCGAGAGATGAAGAGCAATCCGGTTGCTCCTCCCTTGCAGTTGAGGAGCAATCGTGCAAATTGAGATCTTTAGATAACAGAGAGCAATGTCCATGCTTAAGCTCCATAATCAATCGATAAATTAACAGACGTAGCTGATACACACAACAAATAAGGCAAAGGTTTTCAGAATATCAAGAATAAATGACAAACTCAGGCTCGGAACCCCTTTAAGAAAGAAAACAAACTGCACTACTAAGATGATTCAGGAGTTGATACCTCTTGCTAGCAGTGTAAACAACCTTTCCAAGTAATTTCTTAACCCTGCAGTGCATAATCAATCACTTCATTATGTTATGTTACATATATATAAGAAAATCCAGTTGGAATTCATAAAACCCCAAATTGACACGCTAAAAGAGCCCAAAATTAACACAATTAAAAGAAATATGAGGGTCAGACAAACAAAAACAACATATACACATCACACTAACAAAGATCACAAACAAGCTGTTGAGGGTTAACAACTCAACTGGTGAAACACTTTTGTACATGATTAAATCACAATTGAAAGTTAACAACAACTCATGAAATGGTGATACCAAAGATCCCGAAAAATATAGGGGCAAAGAGAAAGAGGAACTGGTGCATACCTGTAAGAGAAAGGAGAATGACAACATCACCAATAACGCAATGGTAAACTCTTTTCCTGGAGATGAATGTTGAACTTGCGGAGTGGGAACCGAAGATTACACAAAGAGAAGAATATATATATATATACTCAAGCATTTGATAGAGCGTTTCAAAAACCAAATGGATTGATTACCAATGAATGGAGAATAAAACGCCTTTGAGTGTTGATTTTGGTTTGTAACGGACAATAAATGGGCTGTAAACATTAAGCATTGAACGTTGAAAATTATGCTTGAATTACTCACAAACGTCGGATTAGGGTGTAAAAGGTGGATATATTCTTAGCCACGATTTATCTTTTCACTTTCAGAGGAATATGGGTCGTCAATCGCCTTAAAATGCCATCCATATCCGTCAGATTAACAAAAACACATTTGTTTTTGTAAGATAGATAGGCCAAATATTTTTTCCATAATGGCACGGTTTGGTTTGCCAAGACACCTAGTATATGGAAAATGAATTTTTTTGCCATAGCTCATGTGAACCGGATTTATATAGGGAGAATTTTTTTTTCCTTTTAATTTCTTTTCAGAAATACATGGCATTTTTTTTTTTTTTAGATATCCCAATCAATTCTTTGGATAGGCATCGGCCATTGACTTTTTATAAGCTTGCACAAAATCCCTAATCATTCATTAGCTGTCTTTGGTTTCCAAACTTAAATCCTCAGAATCAATTTACTTCTTAAACTTAAATCGGTTTTTCCTTCATCACTACTCAATCTAGTTAAACTACGCCGTGCGTTATCGAATCTCCAAATCCCTAAATTTCTAAAAGTTATAGCAAAAAGCTAAGAATCTTGAATGCCTCTTATCAATAAAAACGCTTCCTTTTTCCCTTCCCTTTCTTGTATACCTTAACATTTTCGCCCAATTAGATTTATCTCGATCTATTAAACCCTAATCTATATCAAAAAATCAATCTCATCTCGCAGATGAAACCCTATTACTTAAATTTGTTATTCATTTTTACAATTCTTTTTTCTTGTTTTGCCCTGATCTTTGCTAAATCTGTAGTTAAAGTTGATCCCTCAAAACTTCGGGGCTTCAATCCTAATGCAGACAGTTTGCAGCCTTTTCTATCAGGCCCAGTCAGGACCTTGAAAAACGCGTGAGTATAATCTATCTTCATTTTTGTTATTACAAATTGTACAAGTAGGGTTTATCAAATCACTGTATTTAACAATGGAGCTAGTTGGTCAATTGCTTGAATTGAATACAAACAAGAAAGAACATCTTTATTTATCAGAGTTAATTGATGAACATGAAATCAAAACGTTCATTATTCCCTCAGCTTTATAAGCAAGAAGTTTGAGACTCTATATGTTTTCAGGAATATAAATTGTCATCTAGTTATTTGGTAATCTCATAGAGTTTAGTTGTGTGCTTGTAATTGACTTTAGCAGTTGCACTGTGCTCTTTGAATTGTGTTGTCTCTCCTTTAAGTTTTACTTATAATGGAAATAGAGTTAGAAGTGCAAATGAGGTTTGCACCTTGTATTACGTGAATTTCGTAGTGAAAATTCTTTTATTTTATGTCATGAAATGGTTGCGGGCAGTGATGTTGATTAATTTTCCTTTGTTTCTGTCTCGTGCGGGTGGAATAGGATTCTAGAAGATACATTCTTCATAGCACATCAAGATGGTTCATTATATAATGTGGAACTACATTCTGGGGACGTCAGGTGGGTGTTCTCATCAGGAGAACCCCTTTGGTCCTCATTTCAATCCTTTCTAAATTCCTCGCGTCTAGATGGGATAACAGATTCTCGTTCGGATTACAATTATTTAGATATTGGGGAGGATTCAAAGTTTGTTGTGAAAGGACCAGACGGTAAAGTACAAAAAGTAAGTCATTCACTCATTTAGAATGTAACTGCTGCTTAATTGTTATTGCTGCTTAATTGATTTATATATTTATCTGATCTTTTTGTTCTTGTGTTTCGTTTTTATCAAGGCATTTGAAAAATGATTTGTAGGAATCTTAGTATCTTACCTTGAAAAGAGTTGATCTTTAAGCTTGGGAATTATAAGATGAACTCTTTTCTATTGTGCACCAGCTAACTTCATTTCAAATCTAATTTACTTTTGTACCTGACTATTCACTTTGAAAATGTGTCACTACTTGGATCTAGAAAGATTTTAAACAAGTCAATTCAAATCAGTACATTGAAACAAGTCAGTTTCAGAAGCCTCAACACTACCAAGAAATTTTTCAATTAGACACATGAGATATGGTTAGAGCTTATGATAAGGTTCCAACTTTCCGTAAGAACCAAACTTGATCAGATTCAGATATCTTAAATATATCTGATAGTTAATTTCTTTTAGATAGAGTTACAGCTTAGGAACAATTTTGGCAGTTTTTCATTGTTATTGACTTATGAAGATCTTCTTTGTTGCACACTTATGTGTTACAGAAATTCTCATACACAGCGGCTGAATTTCTTAAGATGCTCACATCCACGCCTTATATTTTTCCTCATCAAATTGTCATTGGTAGCATGAAAACGGAAGCATATATCTTGAATGCCAATTCTGGGAGGCGTGTTTCTGTGCATACTCAAGCTGCTGGCATGAAAGACGAGGGTAATGCAAACCATGGGAGCTTGGTCAAATCCAATGCTGTGGAGAGAGGTGGGGAGATCTGTGTCATAAAGACTACCTATTCTTTTCAGTCAACCTCGGGCACAGGTGAACCCAAATGGGTTCTGAATTATTCTGAATATGGGGTTCGCGAACATTCACAAGGATTTGATGATGATATTAGTCGAAACTCCTTGCCTACAGCGGATGGGATGAGTTTCGAGCTTAAAAGCAACACCTTGGTACCATGGGTAATAACTCGGGTTCCTTTTAGTGGTGAACTTAGTGATGCAGAAGAACAACGCCAAATAGCACTATCTGGTCCAAACCCTGATGTGAAAGGGCCTAATGCATATAAGAATCCTCTGTATGGTAACTGGTGGTTGACTACTATCTTAGGCTCTGTTGGCATTGTAGTTATACTCTCACTTCATCGACTATCACCTACAAGGTTTTTAAGGCAGGTCAAGTTAACCACGGAGTCAAACGATTCAAAAGTTGCAGTTTCAAAAAAAAAGAAATCTCGAAGACTTGGGAATAGTAAGAACAATACTAACTTTGGAAAGATTAAGAACATTATCTCTCAGGAGGGAGAAAATGCTAATGGATTTCAGTTAGATAAAAGTGATATTGAACTCACAAATGGCGGTGTAGTTGGGCGCAAGATTGGTAGATTGTTCGTGTCTAACATAGAAATTGCTAGGGGTAGCAATGGTACGATTGTGCTTGAAGGAAATTACGAGGGCCGTCCAGTTGCTATCAAACGTCTTGTTAAGGCTCACCATGATGTTGCTTCCAAAGAGATTCAGAACCTGATTGCATCTGATCGACATCAGAATATTGTCCGTTGGTATGGAGTGGAATATGATTCGGATTTTGTTTATCTTTCGTTGGAGCGCTGTATGTGTAACTTGAACGATTTGATTCAAGTATGCTCTGCTTCCTCCTTAAGTACAATGACTATCAATGACCAGACTGAGAACCCAGCAAATGAGTACAATGTCCGGTTAGATGCATTGCAAGCTATTGACAAGGATATTGAGTTATGGAAAGCAAATGGCTATCCATCACCTGAGTTGTTAAAAATGATGAGGTTAGTTGGATCCTTCTATTTACATTAGCAGACGAGCTAGAATCTTGGGATGTTAGGTTTTGTCAAAAAGGTTTTATGGAGATTTTAACCCCTCGATTAGAAACCATTTGGATGGTTTATAACTCGTTATCAAAAAAAAAAAGTTGGGTCATTGGCGACCGAATGCCCAACCTTTTTGGTAAATAAACCTTCCGCTTCAACCTTGCATCTTAGGGTCTGATTGTTTTTAGTTTGATTTTATACCTTTCTGGCTTCCTATCTGTGCCAATAGTCTAATGAGGCAAGAACTCCGGATCATTCATAACGAACCCACCTTTATCTTTACAATGGCATACTATTTTTCTGTAGATAGGCTGATATTAAACTTGCTGTAAACAGGGTTTAGTTTGGTGTTGCACTCTCAAAATGATCTGCTATCAAAAACTGAAACTGTCGGCGAATACCCTGTTCATCCCTCTATTTTTAATTTTCCTTCCCTGCCACTAGTTCTGGGCATAGTACAACATATTTTTGATTGCTTGGTGTTTGTTCCAGGGATGTGGTATCTGGGCTAGCGCATTTGCATGATTTGGGAATCATACATCGGGACCTAAAGCCTCAAAATGTTCTGATACTTAAGCAGAGATCCTTATGTGCAAAACTTTCAGATATGGGTATAAGCAAGCGCCTTAATGGTGATATGTCTTCCTTGGGTCATCATGCAACAGGTAAATGAAATCTGTTAATACAGAATCTAATTGCAGTGTCCCATGTGAAGGTTGTATAGACTTGTAGTACATCATTTCAATAGCTCTCAAACGTGATATTTGGATTAAACAAACTTGGGTGATCACATCCACTAATTGCCTAGTTTCAATATATCATCAAAAAAATTGATTATTATCCCAAAATAATGCATTGGTTGGACTCTCATAGTTACTTTTGGTGTATGAGAATATGTAGTGAGATCCGTTATGAAAATGAGAACACTAACATACTTGCAGAAGTTAAAACCAGTACAGTTGGTGTCTATCCATGAAATTAATTCTCGCGATGTTGTCATTATCTAACTCTAGGTTCTGGTAGTTCGGGTTGGCAAGCACCTGAACAACTCCTTCATGGGCGACAAACACGTGCTGTCGATTTATTCAGCTTAGGCTGTGTTCTTTTTTTCTGCATTACTGGAGGTAAACATCCATTTGGTGATCGGCTTGAACGTGATATAAACATTGTCAAAAACCGTGTGGACCTGTTTATGGTGGAGCACATACCAGAAGCTGTCGATCTTCTCTCTCGTTTATTAGACTCTGACCCAGAAGTGAGGTAAGGATTATATGCTTTACCTCTCATGTCATACATAGGAAATGAAGTCTTACAGTATAGTAACCCATGAACCACCTCACATGCTAATCTTGTCCTCTTTATTCCGCCAGGCCGAAGGCATTGGATGTACTGCACCATCCTTTCTTTTGGAATTCTGAAACACGCCTTGCATTTCTTCGAGACACTAGTGATAGGGTAGAATTAGAAGATAGGGAGGCTGAATCTGACCTCTTGAAAGCACTAGAAGCAGTTGCACCAGTGGCTTTGGGCGGGAAGTGGGACGAAAAAATGGAATCGGACTTCATCTCCAACATTGGCCGTTACAGGCGATATAAGTATGATAGCACCCGTGATTTATTGCGGGTCATACGGAACAAGTTGAATCATTTCAGAGAACTTCCGCAAGACATCCAGGTTTGTTTGTAGGCTGTGGAAGCTTGCTTTAGTTTACTATATATGATTGATTTTAACTTCTACCTTTTTTCTCAGGAACTTCTTGGTCCAGTTCCTGAAGGATTTGATGGTTATTTTGCAACTCGATTTCCCAAGTTCTTAATGGAAATTTACAAAGTCATGTACAGATACTGCAGGGAAGAGGAATGCTTTTGGAAGTACTTCAAAAGTAATCTTGTCTAAATTGTTGGTCTCTGTTATCGCAAACTAATTTACCTGTAACTTTTTTTCTTAATCTTTTTAACTAAAAACAGCGCCAGTATTTTACTCTGAATAATGAAGGGTGTATATTTGATTGTAATTGTAGTTGTATTAATGTTATAATAAAGTTATCTGTTTTCTTTTGTACATTGTAATTTGACAATTCAAGCAGTTGTTTCATTCTATGGATTTGGTTAATGTCAGATTACTTGGGGGTGTGGGGTAGTCATGGACACTTCCAGAGAAATAAATGCAAGTTATAGATGCAAAGATGAAGGAGCAACTTCACAACTTTTTTTTTGAAAGCCACAACTTCATACCTAATACCTTGCGGTTTTGATTTGTTGAAATGTTAGTTGCAATTGAAGAAGCTTTTTATCATGACAAAAACATGCAAAAACTTTACCAGACATTGGTAACATTGCTTAAAATTTTATGAAACAAAAAGGAACATAAATTAGAAGTAAAAAAAAAAAAAGCCTCCAAATTTGAATGCTGCTTTATTAGCTAAAGTTGCCTGGCGTCTGATCCAGCAGATGACTGCATAACGAATACCTTGCGGTTTTGATTTGTATCTCCTATTTCCTAAATAAAGGTTACCAAACTAGTTGGTATAGCAGCTCAATCTTAGATGATTGCATAGCTCTGATAAGTTCTTTTCATTTTGTTGAATTTCAAAACATTGCAAGAAACTTTATTTCTCCTGCTGACACAGCAGCTAAGTATTGTAAGCGGAATAGAGTGATGGGTGAATGGTTGAACAACCAACCCCACTTTATCACTCAAATATCTGTATCTTGAATTACTTCAATAAATTTCTTCTTTTCTAGCAGAAAAAAAACAAAAAACAAAAAACAAAAAAAGTCTCCAAATTTGAAATACCACTCGACTATTTGAGCTTTCCTTTTACAACCTTAAGACTCCCTAGACTCTATATAAACCGTACACATCTTTTTTATTTAGCAAGGTTGTGTACTTCAGTTTTAATACCCAAAACAAGGTCAGAAGACTCGGAACTGCCTACCTCTTCATTCCCAAGACTGAACTATTGGTAGGTGAATTGTCTAGTGCAGGATCACCTGCTTCCGCTGTGAACTCCCACATCACACCAGCATCTCCCACACTATTAATCTATTACCACCTTCACCCTTTTCATCACACGCAACATAATCCTCTTCTAGGTGATCTTGTAAAAAACACACCTTTCTCGTATTTAAATGCTTCCAAAATCGACTTCACATGAGTAGTTGTCACATTGGTAGCAACTGGCTTCGGGATAGAATTAGAATTGAACAAATACCCCTCCTTTTGATGCACAAATACCCTCTGGGGGTATATTTCAAGTTGACTAACTTCGAGAAGGAAACTGATTTTTCTTCACATCTGGTGACAAGTGCTTAACATCAACCTGACTTTGCTTCAGAGAATTCATTCTATCTCATTTTGATCCCTGTGCACAAAGCTTCTGCAATAGAAAGATGGCGCATCAAGAGATATTTCATCAGTAGTGCACCAGAGAGCAATAAAAACAAAGCAACACATTTCTTCTTAATATGTGTGAACTAAGATGCACAGTTACAGGACAAAGAATGAATATAAGCGTCGCAATGAGCAAACTGAATAAAAATAAGCATACCGCATCCAATAGGTCACAGTGAAGTTCTTTGCTATTCTCAATCTCCCATGCACAATATATGCCTTTGGCCCCAAGTCTGGCTTCACAGCTCCCTCTGGCAATTTTGTAGCTACAGTAAGGAATCCGTTTTTCGGATTGGTATACCCCTGATACCCAAGGAACTAATGAATTCAGCACCATGGAGTGGCAAAGGTTCCTCAAAGAAAATAGATGGCGGCCAGTCCTTCAGTTTGAGCATCTCATGCCATGAGATGAAGTAACTTCGACCTTCTGAACAGCCTTTGGAAAGTTGGGTGTATATTGATCTCTACCTGCACGCACGAAATGCAATATGTAAGTTTATTACGTCATATATGAAAGTAGAATGTTCAAGATTGACAACTTTATAGAACTATTTACAGATCTACTTTCCTTAATCTTCAATCTTTCAAAATTTTAGCAATATTATATTCAAAATCAAAAGACTTAAGATCGGTAAGTGTAATGAAACCAACCTCACGCCAATCCAGGCAATCAATGGCCTTCAGAGTTAGGATTTCTCTTGCTGAAGGCACGCCAATAACCATTAGCTCCCAGCTCAAAACAGCTATAAAAGCCAGTGTTCCGCACAATTACTGGTTCACCCTTGATCCAGTGTTTCTGAGATTGTTGAATGTCCCCGTGCTGAATTTTTCTAGCTTTTAGACAATAGATAATTGTCATCATAATCCTCACCATAAGCTGATCTCCTTATAGTATTCTTGTCCAAGTCAGTATTGCCGACAGAGTTGCAACAGGAGTACCGCGGTGTATGAGTTGCAAGGGTATCCCAGCTTTTACTGCTATTTCTTCAGCTCTTGGTTTCAACTCTAAAACCCAATTTTCTGGAAGAGTGCACTTCAGCTCTAGATGAGCAGAACCCGCACGCATCCACTTCTTCAGATGAGCGAGTAACACTGCCGTTACTCCTCGCTTTCCAGTTTCCGCTTAGGTTTTAGTTTGACATGATTCTGTTGATTCGTGGCAACGGCTTCAGAACCACGTTTCAAACTTGACAACCCTGGAACATCCGTCAGACTCGGCAAAGGCGCTCCACCATTTAGATAAAGCTTCCCTCTGCCAATATACTCCCCTAATTACCTCCTCATTTCTCTGTAAACAACAGTCACGGATCTCCCGACAACAATTAATGCATAGACCATAAAAACAGTTTGAACAGCTCCAGTAAAAGTCGAGAATCGACGTTTTGCAGTTGTCAACCATTAAGGCAAAGCAATCACTTTATGCTTTTGATCTGTTGAAATAATAGTTGCAATTGAAGAAGCTTTTTATTATGACAAGAACGTACAAATGCTGTACCAGACCTGGTTAACATTGCTCAAATTCAATGAAACAATAAGCCTGGGAACATAAATTAAAACCCTAGTCTCAAATTGCAAAATACTAATTAGTTAGCAAAATGCTGCAAGTAATCAAAAAAATTAATCACAATTAGAAAATTGTTCAGACCCATCATCTTGCGATACTACTAACAACCCTAGCACCAACTCTATCAAGACTACTGACCACAGCTGAAGCCTTCAAATTCCCTTGTTTCATAAAGGCTTCCACCATTTTCACTCCAATTTCCACTCCGCTTTCTGCATTATCCGTTATGGCAACCGCAGTCGGTCCAGCCCCGCTAATAGTACACCCAAAAGCACCAGCTTCAATAGCTGCTTTCTTCACAGCAACCATACCAGGAATCAATGGTGCTCGATTGGGTTCAACAATCTTATCAGACGATAATGCTAAACCCAACATTTCCAAATCCCCTTGAAGAATTCCAGCTACCAACGCGCCAGCTTGACTCGAATTCCAGGTATGATCCTCCAATGTAATATGAGCAGGCAATACTGCTCTCATTTTCTTAGTCGGAGCTTCAAATTCTGGATTGACAAGAACAAAAAACAAATCTTTGTCACTCGGAAATGGCAGTTTAACTACATTCAACGGATTGTAATTCTGAACCAAAACAAATCCACCCATTATTGCTGGTGCTATGTTATCAGCATGGTAACCAGATATTTTAGCTTCAGAATCAAGCCCAGCTAAAACAAGATCAGAAAAATCCAACTTCCCCCCAAAAATTTCATTAACTGCAACTGCAGCAGCAGCGGCACTAGCAGCACTTGAACCAAGACCACTACCTAAAGGCAATCCCTTTTCAAGAGATAAAGAAAGACCCACAGATTTAATCCCTAGCATCTTCATAACTGAAATTGCTGCAATTCCAGCACAATTCCACAATGGGTTTTTACTCAATTTTGAACAACCATTAATAGATGATATCTGGATTTCACCTGGTTGTACATTTGAATCAATTGAAAGAGTAACATAATCACCAATTCCATCAACAGCACAACCAAGGAAATCAAACCCTGGACCTAAATTTGCTACTGTTGCCGGTGCAAAAGTTCTTAAAGAATCGAAGACTGGTTTGGGTTCGGATGTGATTTTTAGGGTTTTAGTATGATTACAACATCTAAGAAGGGTTTGGGAACGAGGGATTGGATTGAATGTATTTGTTGATGGAGGAAGTGAGATGGGTTTGAATGATGCATAAGCCATATTATCTCACTGGTATTGAAAACGAGCCTCAAAGAGAAATACTGTAGAACAACCACGGTGCATCCGGGGATGCCGAGAAATAGGAGGGGTTGAGCTGGAGAACATTAACAATGGGTGGGGCCGTGGGGGGAATGAACAAAAGCTCTTCACGAGATAAATAAATCAACCGGCTCCAGTCATCATATGATTATTTGTTGTACGGATAAATACATGACCATGATACATTCCTGCTTTGAGTTTTGGCATCGTTATGTTTTTTCAACCGATCCAAACACAAGTAATTTATTTTTATTTTTTTGTTGATACGAAAATGGTTTTATTGATGATTAGTTAGCAGTTTTATCTGCTTGAATACAATTCTCAATTCCCATTAGAAATGAGATGTTCCAATCTGTTTTGACAAGTAAATCTATAGAGAACTTTGCAACTGCATGTATTTTGAGGATATGTTCCTCCTATAAAAGCTACTAGGATGGTCATTAGTCCCACCTGTACACATCCCCGTGGATACTTACACAGTTTGGATAGGATTTACCCGCATAAACGGGGATGGGTTCAGATATGAGTAATGCCCGAAATTGCTGTTTCGAGGATGGGATGGGGATGGGGTTCAAGGTCCCTACCCTGTAGCTTTCATATACTAGGATGTAGAATTTTACATAAGAATTTGTACCGTAGTTATTTAGTATTTTTATTGGTCATTAAGCGTTCCAATGTATAAGGTATTTCTCTATAACTCTAAACATCTATTTTGATTAGTAATCATTCAT
>JAJJMB010008592.1:7431676-7509393 GCA_023531105.1 Papaver atlanticum | reverse complement strand
TATTTCTCTATAACTCTAAACATCTATTTTGATTAGTAATCATTCATTTTTAATAGTTAATCATATTTTGAATCATATGCCGATGTATGTCGTTTTTGTTGACTGTGTAAATCATGTTAAGATTCAGTTAGATAAGATATTTTCATCACTTAACCGATCTATTCTCTCATTTATTGTGTTTACGATAGTTCTTGTTCATTCATCATTTTCACTTCTTTGTACTGATAATTGATCAAAACATTATCTATAAGTCAACGTAGTAGAAAATGCTTAAAAATGAGGAACTAAGAAGTAAAAAGACTATTGATAGCCATATATGGAGCAACTATTTTCTTTGCTCGTTTTAAGTATAAATTCTAAATTTAAGATTTTCAAATCTGCTGGTTTAGGTTATTATTGTCGTTTAAATAATATATTAACTTAATCTTATGGGTAACTTACAAAAAAATCCACCCAGATGGGTATACCCCATATCCTACCCGCCCCAATTCATGTGGGTAATAGGGAGGGTATGGGTACTTTTTTTACGCATGGGGCAGTGACTGGGATTGACATACGCGCCCCATGGCCTTCCCTCAAGCTCTAATTTCCTACCAAAAATAAACGTATTCCGATATACTAAACCTCATTATCTACCAATCTTAATTCTAATGGTTAAAAATCTTTTGGTCTTCGACGACTCATTTTCAAAGAAGTAGATGATGGTGTTATACATCTCAGAACGCACTCATTTTTGGTTTCCAATGACTCATTTTCAAAGAAGTAGATTATGTGAACAATTATTTTACTCACATAAGTAATTTAAAATATTCCCAATAGCCATAGACAACATGCATTGTTGATTAGGCAATTCTCAAATGATCAACTTGAAACAAAAATAATTTGAGGATACTAAATTGTTCTAACTAAGATTGCTAAGGATTTACAAACATCCATTGCTTGAATCATATTTCGAGATTTTAAACAAGACAAGCTTGGACTCGAAATTTTTCTTTGCAATACTAAATCTACTAAATTCATACGACATAGTCTTGTAACATAAAATGGTAAAAGCCGTGAATAAGTAGGATATGCCATTCTTCACAAACCTCTTTGTTGATGAAGTTCTTGCAAATATATTTGTTTCTTCTTCAGCCTTCAATATTCGAGGGTTATTCAGTGATATATGATACTCAACTACCATACTCTAAATCTAATTTTAATCTGAGACTTGACTTTAGTAGACTAGAAATCAAGATATGATTTTTTTTGCATCTAAAAATTGATAAAAAATTTGAGATAGCAAAACTTGCGAGTTCGGCTGAGCGATGTTGTAACAGAAACTTAACTAATACCAAGTTTCTGTTTATTCCTATCTTCTGCCAAACTTAATAATTCAGCTTCTAACCACATGTTCATATACCAAAATCGAAATCCACTTGTTATCAAAAATTAATCCTCCTATAATATTTTGTTTTAACACACTAAAAACAAGCAATACGCGTACTTCAATTAAATTTACATTAATTATGCATTGTGCAACCAGTATTGTAGAGTGATGATTTAAATTGTGGGTTCCCCGACTTCAATACCTCTGAGAAAGAGAAGGAGGTTGGTGATGCCCTATGCGTGCAATAATTGTGGTCTCATGAAGTTACCGAGATCATTTTTTATTTTGTTTGTCAAGCAAATACGTAAATTACTTTGGGTGTAAGTGATATCTTTAACGAACTTCAAGCTCTGAAATAGTGAAATCTTACCCATGTATTGTAATACATAACCCATTAAAAAAATGTAAGTATATTTGAGTAATGAATACCCCAATATGGTAGAGCGATGAATAATGTTACTGTAAACGAGAACGTTTGATTACTCACAATGCAACCATGGTATAAAAGTTATAAAAGAACAACAAGATTAATTTACATGTTTTTAGTGTCGATTTCGTACTTGTTTTACTAGATTTATTGCATACTTGAATCATCTGAAATCAAAGGAAGCGGTGTTGAAAATAGGCAAAAAGAGGAAAAGAGTTCATTCTGGCAAGAAAAAGAGAAGTTAGACTTTCAAGACTACATGTAGCTTTGAATTCAAGATAAGATAACATGATATTTATGTGAGGGTAAATAACCCGATGGCCACGTGTCAACATCTCAAGGGATGATTTCATGATAAGATGATAAGGTGCAAACATCGAATCATACTCTATAAAGTTGATTTCATCTGAATCGAGACACCTGCTACAAGCGTTACATGAATGACGCATGTGAGAAGTGGTCTAATCGATCCAGACGGTCAAGTCTAAAAAGAAGGACTACATTTAATGAAGGATCAGAAAAGACGTGGGCGAATCTACATCGTATCAGAAGGCTCCGGAAATCTATACTATAACCCAGAGATGATACAACACGAGGTTCTCCAAGGAAGAGCTACACGATGAAAAACAGGGCGAGATAACTCTGAGGGAGAACCAAGGAGACCATCACGAGGGATGGTATAGAGCTCGTCCGAAGTATCGAGGAGGTGTACGATAGCTCCACCAGCTCGGTGAGACCAGGCCTTCACGAGTCTAATTTGCCTATAAATACCAGTCCATGTAGAAAGAAATGGACAACTTATGTTATGTAATATTAGATGGTCTTTCTATAGAGAATTCCTGAGAGAGATCTAGATAAAGAGAGAGTGAGAAATCTAAGTGATATTTGTAGCTCTTTCAAGGGTAAGACCCTAATCAATAAAGAAAACATCTTCTTTCCCGTGGACGTAGGTCTTCATGGCCGAACCACGTTATATGCTTGTGTTAATCTTTACTTTCATGTTCTTTATATTATGTTTGTCTTTGAATCTTGAATGTTAGTAGCTTTATAGCCTTTAGATCTACTTGGGTGTAGTCATCAGAAAAGATGCAACTACAATTTAAGCAAACATTTTCTCAGTTTAGATGAAATTCTTATTTGGAGTTCATGTAAGCATTTGACAAGTGTGTCGAAGAATTACACATAAGAATATACACTATGGTACAGGGTACTGGAACCGTGTACATCGATAGTTCGTGGAAAATATGCTTTACGAACTTACAAGCATAAATCGTGTTCATTAACACTCAAGATCTAAACCATGAATCACAAAAACATAGTGATTTAATAAACAAAGTTGTTCTAGAAGTGTTTATGAGAGTTGTATCAATGTCAAACATATTTATGAAAATAGTTTAAGAGCATCTGGTTAGTTCGTATTGTGTAGGTATGTGCAGGGGTACGCATACCTATGGACCAGTCAATGAACCTATGTTGTTGGGGTACGCGTACCGGGTATATGTACCCTTATCCATTCAAGAACTCAGACCCTTGGGTACGCCAACTTGGTATGCGTACTTCCCTCTCATTCACGAACTCAAAACCTAAGGGTAAGTGTACCAGGTATGCGCGCCTACCCTATTCGGAAACTCATAGGGTACGCATACTGGGTATGCGTACCTACCATGTGTCCAGAATTTCAGTAGTTTTGATAACTCTATTTAAACAATTTGAAACATTCCCAATCTCCATAGATAATGAATACCATTGCTTGGAAAATTTCCTAATGATCATCTTGAAATAAAAATATTTCATGAACAATAAATTCTTAACCAAGATTGTCAAGGATCCAGATCTTCCATTGCTTGAATCATATTTCGAGAAATTTATCAAGACAACCTTGACTTGAAAATTCTTCTTTGTGATATTAAATCTGCTAATATCATACGACATAGTCTCATAAGATAGAATGGTAAATGTCATGAGTAAATAGGATGGTTCAGTATTCACATGCCTCTTTGTCGATGAAGTTCTCCTAATGTTTCTCGTTTGATCTTCAGTCTTTGAGGGTTATTCAGTGATGTATGATACACAACTACCATACTCTAGTCCTAGTCCGAGACTTGACTTTAGTAAACTAGAAATCAAGATACAGTTTTGTGCATCTAACATGGACAACAAGGTTGAGATAACAAAACTTGCGAGTTCGACCGAGCAATGCTCTAACAAGTTTCAGAAGTACTTATAGCTAGGAAAGTATCTAAGAACCTAGCTGTCAAACGAGCTGAGTTTGTGACAAAAGTTCTAAGATAATTTATGGATAAGAAGATGTTCCATAACCTAGCCTAATAACATGTGAAGTTTTGCTCAAAAATTATAGGGTCATCTACAGTTGGGTCTCGAGATATTTACCCTAGTCGGAAGTTGAGATGAAAATAAATCGGTAATTTCTACGTCTACTCGTAGAGGATGGAAATATGAATCCAACCAAAAAGAATGATGTTTGTACCCAAAATTACTTTTAGGCACTAAACACGATGAAATTGATGATTTATATGTGAAATTAGGGCTAAGAAACGATAAATAAAGGAGACAAAGAATTTAACGTGGTTCGGAAAGTGATGCCTACATCCATGGAGGAATCCCGTAGGAAGTGATTTTATTGATATGTGATTACAATAGTTAATGTATGGTTAGCTAACCTAGGATTCCATATCTCCTTAGGGTTTAGGATACATGTATTTATAGAGTGTATGTAACCCTAGTTCTGATACAAACTTCATATGCAAGCAACTTGGGCAACAAGGTATGTGGAAACTTCTAGAATATTCCTTCACGGGCTTGATTAGTGGGTTCTCCGTCAATTTATTGACGATACCATGGCCCCCTCTTAACCGCCAACTTGTTGGGGGTTAAGAAGTTTGTTTATAATTTTACGTCGACCTTCGATGAAGTAACTCGCCCCCAAGCATTTGTAGAGATATTACGAAGACGCCCCCAACTGTAATTACCTGAAAAAACTTTGCTCATGTGCTAGGCGAGACTTTTTACCACGTAGTAGACTTGTGATGCTCGAGAGCGAATCGAGTCTTGAATGAGTGTGCATGCTTGCGGCTGGGGCAAGGATTTTTTCTCGCAACGTAACAAGGATGAAGCACCCGCTTCTCGGGCAGGCTGGTTGTTGCTTGTGTTGAGTACGAGTCTTTGGACCAATATCAGGCATTGGGCTCGTGGTCGAGACGAGACTTTGTGCTTGCATCGGTGCAAGTCTTTCATACTCGTGTGCAAGATGAGATTTTATGCTTGTGAAAGCAAGACTTAAGTGCTCACGTGCAAGGTGAGGCTTTAGGTGCTTGCGATGTGATGCAAGGCTAAATATTGAAGGGTCTAAGCAATCCCCATCTCGAACTCGATCATGTGCTATCCACGAACCTCGAACTCGATCATGTCGCCATCCACAAACCTCGAACTCGATCATGTTGCTGCTCCAAGTGCATATCAAATTTTCTCGAACACTGGATTTTTTGCTTCCATGTTGTAGGGAATCGAAAGACGATTCTAACGAGCAAAAAATCACTCAATTGGGACTTAAAACGAAGAAGTTATTAAAGAAACAAGTTTTTAACGAAGCGTGCGTGATGTTGCAGTCGTGGCAGTGATGACTGGATTGAAAAGGCATACATGGCACTGTTGACTGGGACTGCGTTGTCGACGTGGCACCCGAACGATGCTGACATGGTAGTTGACTGGAAGCTGACGTGGCAGAATAGTCAGCACTGAAGGGTCGCTGACTCGATAGTTGTTGACGTGGTGAAACGTGCTGACTGGACCGGGTCTGCTGATGTGTCAGATGGTGACTGGACAGTCGTTGCTGATGTGGACACACGTGGCACTGAATGTACACTGATTAGTCAGCGCATGAGAAGCATTTGATCGCTGGTGTACGAGAGGCTGGATGAAGATTAGGTTTTCGCAACGCTTTCTTCGCAACAGTTTCTTCAACCTCGCAACGCTTTCTTCAACTGTTTTGCAACGGTTTATTCAACCTCGTAACGGTTTCTTCAACCCTTACTTTTTTTCTTTTGTTGATTTTTGCTGGAAATTCACGGCATGATTTCGAGCTTTTGACGCACCCATCTCAATGGAAAAACATGATCGTTTTACACGATCCCCTTAGTCGGCGCCAATGTTTGTACCGAAAATTATCTTTAGGCACTAAACAAGATAAAATTGATGATTTAGATTTGAAATTAGGGCTAAGAAATGATAAATAAAGGATATAAAGAATTTAACATGGTTCAGCAAGTGATGCCTACATCCACGGAGGAATCCCGTAGGAAGTGATTTTATTGATATGTGATTACAATAGTTATTGTATGGTTAGCTAACCTAGGATTCCATATCTCCTTAGGGTTTAGGATACATGTATTTATAGAGTGTATGTAACCCTAATTCTGATACAAACTTCATATGCAAGCAACTTTGGCAACAAGGTATGTGGAAACTTCTAGAAAATTCCTTTGCGGGCTTGATTAGCGGTACAAACAAATGAGGTCAACCGTATGAAGAACGAAGGAGCTACGAGCAAAATGGTGAGGTGTAATAAAACATTTAGGACTAGTCGTAGAACAATAAGGTTTTTTCCAAAAACTTATAGCTCCCGTGAGCATTTATATCCAAGTCGAGGGGAATTGGACCCGACCGAATTTCAGGGGATTTTGGCCAGATTTCTTTGTCAGATTTATGATTAGGTTCGGACCTAGGCGTATATATGACATAACTATGGACGTGTTTTGGCTTTAAAATAAGGAAAATACGGTCCCAGAAGGATTCTAAGCCCAAGATTTCATGAGCAATGTTAGAGTATAGCTCGGTTTTACCCACCAAGCATTGGTATGTCAAGTTTGGTTGTCATATTTTAGTATCAAAACTCATCTAGAGTCGCTTGATTAAATACTAGAGTCAACTTTGTTTAGGTTAGACTAGAAAGTCTAGGAATGTTGAGACATACAGGTATTACTCTGAAGACCTGGAGAATGAGAAGAAGTAACGATGACATTATCCTTCCACTTGAGGTTAGTAATATTGACTTGAACTTGTTTCATTCTGAACGTATCTTTCAAGTCGCGCTATATTGAAAACATAACATGCGAAGCTGTATATATCGTATATAATACTCTAGTGGATAGGCATGATCATAATAGTATGGTCATAGTATTAAGGAATTATATTACGAAGTATAACGCTTATCTTTTGAACTTCGTAGATATGACATCGACATAATCTTATGAATGTTGTTATGTTTATGTGAATGGGTAAAGGTGAAGATTTCATCCTAGGAAACAATGTTTTACATTCGTTTAAAGGAAGTACATTCATGAACTTGTTTTATGAATCGAAAGGGAAATCACTAGGTGTTGAGGGGTGGTTTTAGTTTTGGTTCTACCCGTCTTAGCCACACCAAGTGACCTCAGCTTTCTAGGAATAGTAAGAGAGAGAGTTGCCTTTCCATTGTACCTTGTCCTTCCTCATATAGATTTTCCCAAAAGTCCTTCCTTTTATGACATCATGACACATGTCCTAAACCTCCTTAATTACTTCTAATGCCATTCCTTAATATAACCTCCTTTTTGTTTATTAATCCCTTCCTTGGCCTTCTTTCTTCATGGGTATTTTCACATTGGACTTGGTCCTAATTCCCAAGTCCCCATGCTTCATACTAGGCTTATCACCCCTTTTCGGGGTACCCCAGACCCATTAAGGAGTATTATTTTTCATGTATCAACATTAGTCCCCTGACTATTGGGTCAATTGTCAAATGACCCAGTAGTCAAATCACTCCACACTTTTGGTCACCACGTGTCACTAGAAGCGGGGTGGTTACCACATCGTTTATGATGCCGCTTTCCTTATATAAGAGCATCGTGCTTCCAATCCGATCATCGGTTTTGAGCTCACTGTTTCCATTTTTTCTTTTTCCTGTCGGATACCTTGCTCGGATGGCTCACTCCCTTCACGGATACGTTTTAACCTTAGCGCCTATCCATGCGCTGGTTTCAATGTTCAAGGAGCTGGAATTGGCACGTCTATCGTTGGTGAAAGCTGAGGTTGAGGCGCTTCATGAGAACAGATTAGCAAATAGGAATTCTATGCGCGCTCAGTTCGCAAAACGTCATGAAGCATATCAAGCTGCTCAAAAGGCCGAGCCCTCTGGGAACGTGACATCCGCGGTCCAGCATGCTTTAGACGATGCTATCACTGCTCGGTATGCCGCTAATTCACTACTTATGGAGTCGTCGGTAATGACGGCAACAATAGAGCGTGCCATTGCTGATTGTCGTTTACATACCTACGGTCAGGCGATCCCGCGGTTTCCCGGGTATACTCTGTCTCTGGTGGCTGTTTTTGCGCTTGTAAGTTTTTCCTAACCCAAAGATGAACTTGCACGCTTATTGGTGCTAAGAAAGGAGGTGGAGGTACTGTGGACTCTCAGGAGGATCCGTTAAGACAAGGCGCATAGAGAGTGTGACGAACACGAAGGTACTCTTGCATTCGCTCGTGGTGCAAGAGCTAAAGGCAAAGTCATGCAGGCCATCCGTAGGTTGGTAAGCGAGGCCAATTGGGAATTATCTCAAGCCAACATTCAGTGTGATGAAGGGGTCTGATGGTGGAAGCTGTGGATATGGACATTGCCCGCTGTCGCATGTTGATAGCCGGCTAGGTTGCGTGCTATTTTAGGACAGCTTACTTTGTTTGTTGCTTTTGTAGTGTGTCGTTGTTTTTTTTGTATCTGCTCTGGGGTTCTGCTTATTTTGTGCTTTTGCTAAACTTTTTCTTGTTGATTCTTTCCTTATCCCTTCTGTCTCGTGGATGTTGCCGTACTGGTCTTGGTCCTTAGTTCCCAAGTCCCCAGGGCTCATATCAAGTTTTCCTTTTCCCTTGGGGGTGACCTAGACCTGCTTAGGGAGCACCGCCCTTCGCATATCACCATTAATATGGGTTGACACGTATCATAACATGCAAGGGGAGATGTGAACGATTGTTGCATCGTAAACTGCATCATTTTCCTTTATATACAGTTCTCTTTTCTTAGTTTGATCACTAGTTTCCTTTCCAACTTCATTCCCCTCCTCTTTTGGTCGACATATCGCCTGTATGGCTAATTCTCTTCACGGATACGTGTTATGCTTGGCGCATGTTCCTGTGTTGGTCTCGACGATGTTTAAACATTATGAATTAAAGCGATTGTTGCTCGTGAATGCTGAAATTGAAGCGCTTCGAGAGCAGAGAATGACGAATAGAAACACTAAGCGAGCTAGTTTTAGGGAGCGACACGAGGTATACCAAACTTCTCAGCGAGCTGAATCATCAGGTCGCGTGCCATTAGAGATCTAGTGCGCGTTGGATGAGGCTGTTACCGCTCGTGACGCGGCTAATCAATTATTCGCGGATTCTTTGATAATGATGGCTACTATAGATCGCTCCATTTTTGACTGCCGTCTCTGGGTTTATGATCAGGCAGCCCCACCACTTCTTGGGAACATTCTGACCTTAGCGGTTGTGTCTTCGCTTGTATCTCACCCCTACCCCGAGGATGAGTTAGCGCGTTTGTTGGTTCTAAGAGAGGAAGCGGGTCCGCTATGGACGCTTAGGCTGATTCGTCAGGATAAGGCATGTAAAGAGTACGATGAGCATGAGGATACACTCTCGTTTGCTCGCGGGGACGGAGACGAGGGTAAAATTATTCAGGATATCCACAAGTTAGTGAATGAAACTGATCATAACCTTCGTTTGGCCACCGCACAATGTGATGACGGGCGTTTGATGGTGGAGGCTTTGGACGCGAATATTGCTCGTTGTCGGGCATTAATAGCTGATTAGGTTGCGTGTCCTTTTCTTTGTTTTAGTGTCTCGTTCATGGCTCCGCTGTTGTTCTTCCTATGCGTTTTCTCTGAACGAAGTATGAATAAAATTTTGCTTTAAGTTGGGATATTAATTTATTTTATTTTTTTGTCATTTGTCACCGACTGGGATGAGTTAATGGTAGTGCCTGTCACCCCTCTCCCTTTTTTTGGGAGGGATGTAGAGGGTTAGAGAAGCGGTGATAAAACGCGCTTATTCCCCCTTTCTTGTATCAGGAGGTGGTGGAATGGGCGAGTGATGATAGACCACGCCTACTCCCCCTTTCTTTTTTATCAGAAGGAAGCGACGGGGTGGGTGGTCGTTGATAGAACACTCATACTCCTCCTTTATTTTATTAGGAGAATGCAGGGAGGTGAGTGGGTGTTGGTAGAACGCGCCTACTCCTCATTTCTTTTATCATAAGGGTGCGGTGGGATGGGCAGGCGTTGAATAAACGCGCCTATTTTACCCTTTCTTTTTATCAGGAGGATGCGGTGGGATGGGCGGACGTTGATAGAACGCGCCTACTCCCCCTTTATTTTATCAGAAGGAAGCGGTGAGGTGAGTAGGCGTTGGTAGAACATGCCTACTCCTATTTTCTTTTGTTAGGAGAATCAATAATGGGTGGGCGTTGATAGAACGCGCCTACTCCTTATTTCTTTTTTATCAGAAGGGTGCGGTGGGATGGGAGGACGTCGATAGAACGCGCCTACTCCCCTTTCTTTTATCAGAAGGAAGCGGTGAGGTGAGTGGGCGTTGGTAGAACGTGCCTACTCCCTCTTTCTTTTGGTAGGAGAATCAACAATGGGTGGGCATTGATAGAACACGCCTACTCCTCCTTTCTTTTTTATCAGAAGAGTGCGGTGGGATAGGTGGTCGTTGATAGAACGCGCCTATTCCCCCTTTCTTTTTATTAGGAGGGTACGGTGGGATGTGTGGGCGTTGATAGAACGCGCCTACTCCCCCTTTCTTTTTTACCAGAAGGGTGC
Organism: Papaver atlanticum; assembly: GCA_023531105.1. NCBI lineage: Eukaryota > Viridiplantae > Streptophyta > Magnoliopsida > Ranunculales > Papaveraceae > Papaver > Papaver atlanticum. The sequence continues at coordinate 7,498,727 of JAJJMB010008592.1, read as the reverse complement.
GGGGAGGTGGGTTTGCGTTGGTGGAACGCGCATATTTCCCCTTTTGGCATTCCCATAGCCTGTTGTAGATTTGTCAGCCGATTAGGCGCCTTTGGCGTTCTCATGGCCTTTTATAGGCTTGTTAGCCGATCAGGCGCTTTTGGCATTCTCGTGGCCTTTTGTAGATTTGTCGGCCGACTAGGCGCCTTTGGCATTCCCATAGCCTTTTGTAGATTTGTCAGCCGATTGGGCGCTTTTGGCATTCCCACAACATTTTGTAGATTTGACAGGCGACCGGGAGCCTTTGGCATTCCCGTAGCCTTTTGTAGATTTTTCAGCCGACTGGGTGCCTTTGGCATTCCCTTGGACTTTTGTAAATTCGTCAGCCAACCGGGCGCCTTTGGCATTCCCGTAGCCTTTTGTAGATTTGTCAGCCGATAGGGTGCCTTTGGCATTCCCATGGCTTTTTGTAAATTTGTCAGCCGACCGGGCGCCTTTGGCATTCCCGTAGCCTTTTGCAGATTTGCCAGCTGATTGGGCTCCTTTGGCATTCCCACGGCCTTTCGTAGATTTGTCAGCCGACCGGGCGCCTTTGGCATTCCCATAGCCTTTTGTAGATTTGTCAGCCGACTGGGTGCCTTCGGCATTCCCATGGCCTTTTGTAAATTCGTCAGCCAACCGGGCGCCTTTGGCATTCCCGTAGCCTTTTGTAGATTTGTCAGCTGATAGGGTGCCTTTGGCATTCCCATGGCCTTTTGTAAATTTGTCAGCCGACCGGGCGCCTTTGGCATTCCCGTAGCCTTTTGTAGATTTGTCAGCCGATTGGGTGCCTTTGGCATTCCCATGGCCTTTTGTAAATTTGTCAGCCGACCGGGCGCCTTTGGCATTGCCGTAGCCTTTTGTAGATTTTCACACCGTTGTTGATAACTTACTCTTTATTATTCAGGGCGGGTGCTTATACATTGAGCGATTTATGCATAGAACTTTTTCAACCATTTGCCATTGATGGGCATTTTGACCTTGGTTCCATTCATTTGTCTAAGCTTATAGTATCCGCTGTCTGCCACTTTTCTTATCTTTAATGGGCCCTCCCAGTTTGCAGCAAACTTACCGACGCTGGCATTCCTTTGTACATGAGGGGCGATCTTCAGAACTAAGTCATCTACCTTGAAGGCTCTCTCTTTCACGCTTTGGTTGTAACAATTAGCTGTGCGCTTTCGGTAAGCTTCTGCGAAACGTTCCGCTCGTGCTCTTCTTTCTTCAATCGTATCTAAATGGGAGAAACGACTTATTTCATCTGGTGTGGTGTGACTAGCCATTGCCACTCTTGCGGAAGGAATCACCATCTCTGCTGGCAGTATCGCATCTTCTCCATAGACTAGTGAATATGGCGACGCTCCTGTGGAGCTACGCTTCGAGATTCTATATGCCCATAATGCAAGTTGCAACTGTTCGTGCCATTTTCTATGATGATCATGCACTGTTCTGCTCAGGACTCGGATGAGTGTTTTATTCGTCGCTTCTGCTTGCCCGTTCCCCTGGGGGTAGTAGGGGGTTGACATGTGCAGTCTTGTATTGTATCGGCGGAGCAGATCTATTACATCCTTGCTTACGAACGACTTGGCATTGTCTACCCTAATTATCATAGGCGCACCGAACCTGTAGATGATATGTTCTTTGATGAACGCGGCCACAGTTGCTCCAGCGTAGTCTTTGAGGGGTATCGTTGTAGCGCCCCCAAAGCTAGCAGCACTAACCCAAGAGATTAACTAAATAAAGAGGCACTACGGATCTAAATCTGATACTTAAGCATTCAATTAAGAAATCTGCTACAACACTTAACCCAAAAACTAGCCCCGCTCTGAAATATATATATACAAGAACTCCTCTCAAATGATACATATATACAATAGGCATTTGGTTTACAAATAGAATACACAACATAATAAATATAGCCGAAGTTAACCAAATATCGGACTCAACTCCTCGAAGCTTCCACTGTGCAACTCTGATCTGTCTCTGAAACTGAAAGTGGGAATGCGTGAGCACATCATCCCTAAAAGGGGTGCCCAATGGAAATAACATTTAACTTTCAAGTAATCACTGAAATGATTTGAAAAACAATACATGCTTTTCCTAAAAACATTAAAAGACAACCAAGTCACAGAAATAATCAATCATGTATATGGAACTAACTCCTTCGTCTAACAATGTATAATATTTATGCTAACCACACTCATTAGTAATATTGCGGTGTATTGCCCTAGGCATAATGCATAAAAGCTGAAAGTAAGTAGGTATAAATGAAGGAGTAGTATCCTACATACCACAGATGGAAATCTTATTTTCCAAGCATTCAAATGGAGATTCTTATTTCCCAAACAATTCATAGAGACAAACAAAGCATTACAGCTCCTTTCCAAATCATAGAAAGATTAAAGGAACCAACAGTACTTTCGGAATTTTAAATAAAACAATGAGTGGAATACACAATCAGACAATGCATGAATTTGTTAAACATAAACTCTTATAAAAGAAAACAACAATAATCACAAAAGAGTTAAATGCAAATTCCCACCTCTTTTGATGACAAGCCACGTCTACCTCGAGATCCACGATCCACTGGTTCATCCTTTGAATCGATCGTTGTTAATAAAGACTAACTGTTAATCATACAAGAACTCTAAGAAACTAGCCAAAATGGCTCATATATGAATCATACAAATCTATTTAATGGTTCTAAGCCCATTTATGACTTTACACCTTTTCATTCTCTATCTTTAGCATAGCTAAGGCTTACTAGTTGAATTAGAGTGGTTCTATAACCCATTAGCTAGGTCTCATGAATATCTACAACTTTGTAGAAGGAACCCAAGATCAATTCAGACCACAAGTGGTCCAAAAACATCAACATAAGATAACTAGTCCTAAGCCCAAGTTTCTAAACAGTCCATTAATCCAAGGCCTGGTCTAATTGATCAACAAACAGACACTAACGGTCAACGTTTGGTCAGAAGGAGTCAACTAACAGTCAACATCTAAGTCCAGGTCAAAGTCAAGTCAACTGGTCCGATCACTGAGTCAACTCAGTCTACACAATTGACTCAGTCAGATGGACTGAGTCAGCTAAGCAATTAGTCAGATATCTGACTGGGATGACTAACAGGCCTAATACTCAAGAACAGAAGGTTATACAATCACTATACATTCCATTCAATGAAATAGAATTCACTAATTCAATACAACTGTAAATTAAGCCTACCTGCAATTCAGCAGTTCCAAGCTTCTACAGCAAATACTAACTGCAACTCTAAAATCATCACCAAATTCAATATACAACCCCCCTGTGAATCAGAACAAACCTTCACCTACAAAATCTGCAACTCTACCACCATAATCTCAACTTCATTTTCATTCCACCTTCACAATCAAACTTCAATAACTGCAACTCCAACAACCCTGCGGCTGTAAATACGAACACTAGCAGTTTCATCTAAAAGCAACGACACCAGCAACACTTCAATTCTGCTTAGCCAAACTCTTCATCAAATCCAACCTGAACCCTGTTCTCAAATCAACTCATATTCATTCAAATTCAATGCTTCTTCACTTAGCACAGCTTACCAACAATCCGCTAATTCCACTCTTTAACTCCATACACTCCCTGCAATAACATTATGTGACCACCCCCAACAATTCAAATCTACACCCATTCATTCTTTTCATCCTCTATGATTCAATAACATCAGTTCATCAAAAACAAACCTAAACAACCAAACCCTATTTTACAAATTTTGGGGAAGAACATGAAATCAAAATTAAACTTCACAGAACATCTCAAACTCATACTTGAATAAAACCCATCTCTAATTACTCAATTAATTTCTCAAATTCACACAATTTAACCTTCAATTCAAAAGAACCCTAATTACCTTTTTCTTGAGTCTGATTCGATTATTCGAATCAACAGCAGCACCACCAATCATTCCTTGATCATTCTTCTCTTCTCTCAATCTCAAAACTTTCACTGATTTCTTCATCTGAAGAATTAAACTCTAACCCTAGCTCTCTCTCTGATTCAATCATCAAAACAACTTCAAATCTTCAATCAAACATCTACCCATGATTCTACATCTAACGACAGCTCCATAATTCATCTTCTAAATTTCCAGACTTCAATCCACTCTATGAACCCTAATTTCTAATTTACAGCAGCATCGACATCTCCTCTTCTTCCCAGAGCTAACCAACATCAGCACCACCAAAAGCAACCACTACTCAATCATCCCCATCTCTCTCTCGCTCTAAAACTCGATTTCAGTTTCCCGAAATCACCAACAGGTGAAGAACAGAGAAGAAGGAAAGAGAAGAAGAAAGAAGAGATACGAAGAAATTATCTTCTTCGATTGGTTTTGATGATAAGACCGACAGAAAACACTTCTACACCCAACGTTTTGGATATGGGCACTCCGGGTCGGTCTGTATGAGAATAGACTAACTTACCCTTTAACAAATATGATGATATCTTCTTCGTCCGATATCCGAATGACACGTTTGAGTAGTCCATTCTGCGTAACTTTCAAGATCTATTCAGCGGTACTAATTTCGTATCTAGATCGTTGTTAGATTAATTTTTATTAATTAACGTTCGTGTTAAACTAATCGAGTTATTATCAGCTAATTCGTCACTTGACCATCGCTAGACCAGTCAAATAGCGTTGACGAGCTTGAGGGTCTTTACAATCGCCTCGACCCACTTTGATTCATACTCGGTAGTTATTATTATGTATTTGTGGCGCTTTGAAGACATTGGGTTGATTGGACCTATAAGGTCCAGTTCCCAGCTATGGAATGGCCATGGTGTTACTATGCTGTGTAATTGAGTGTGCGGCGCCCGAATCAGGTTTCCGTGCATCTGACAGCTTAAGCATTTTCGGACGTACTTTGCAGTATCGCTTTCCATGGTTGGCCAATAAAATCCGCCTTCGTAAAGTTGTAGGAACAACTTCCGCATTCCCTGGTGCTCGGCGTCATGAGACCGAGTCATCACTTTCATCGCTTCTTGGTCGGATAAGCAACGCAGCATGGCGTTACTGTAGCTTCTGCGATAAAGGACACCCTTGTGTATGAAGAAACGCGCTCCTTTCTTTTGGATCTTTAGGGCCGACTGTCTTTCGCTGGGTAGCTTTCCATGTTGGATGAAATCTATGTAAGGTTGTCTCCAATCTGTTCCCTCAACTGTACAGACTTCTGCGGGCTGTGATGGATCCTGGAAGTCAGCACAACCATCTTGTAGAGCTGCTACTTGCGCTGACATGCTTGGCCAGTATATTCTCATCCCCTGAATTTTTCTGTAAAGATGAACGACGCCAGTTTGCCCGCACGTCTCCGCGTGCAACTCTTGGAGTATTCTTTATGCTTCCCTTTTATTCACACACCTCGCGAGGGATCCTCCGGCAGCTCGATAGTACAAGGCTCCTTGGATCATCACAAATTTCTTCAAGGCTTGGGTGGGCATTACTCGGTCTTCGTCCGTCCGAGTTAGATCTTCGATATATACTCGCCTCCAATCATCTGCTTCTTCGAAGGCTAGGTATTTTTTCCAAGTGCTGGGAAGCTCATTTCTTCTCACTGTGACGGTACCCTCTTCTTCGCCATTTAGTTGCATCTTGCTTGCTAGCGTCGCTAGAGTGTCTGCATGTTGGTTTCCGCTTCTGCTCGTATGGTCTAATGTTGACCCCGTCTGGTTCATCGGACTCTGAGCCTCTGCTCGATAGGGCGCTAGGTGTGGCTCTTTGACGTGGAAGTCGTCGTTCACTTGGTTTGTCACTAGCTTTGAGTCGCCTTTTACTTCTATACTCCTTAGATTGAGATCCTTTGCCAACCTGAGTCCTTGAATTAGTGCTTCATATTCGGCAACATTATTACTGCATGGGAAATCCAATTTGAATGAATACGAGAGTAAGTCACATTGTGGGGATTCGAACACTACTCTCGCTCCCCCAACGGTGCCATACGACGATCCGTGGAAGAACATGGTCCATGGTTCGTCAACATCTACGGCTGCTACTTCTCCAGGTATGTATTCGTGTACCTCATCGTCTCCTTCTCCTGGGAACATGGCTATTAGGTCAGCTATTGCCTGTCCTCTTACCCTATTCGGTCGCTGATATTTGAGCTCGAATTCTGACAACTGTAGCAACCATCTAGCAGTTCTTCCCGTTAGGACGGGTTTAGATGCTAGGTAGGCTATGGGGTTCGCCGCGGCTACCACAATGATCTCGTGCGTCAGGAGATAAGGGCATAGCTTCTGCGTCGCGTATATGAAAGCTAGACATGCTTGTTCTACGCGTGGATACCTCAGTTCCGCGTCCAACATGACTCGGCTGACGTAATAGATAAGTGACAACTCATTTCCCCCAATGTCTTGTGCGAGAACCGTGCCTATCGCTGAGTTGGTAAATGTCGTATAAAGATAGAGGGGAACTCCTCTTATCGGGGGCCTGAGGACCTTAGAGCTGACGAGGCATTGCTTCAGTTTCTCGAATGCGGCGCCCTGTACTTCTCCCCACATGAAGGCTACGTCTTTCTTTAGTAAAGGAAGAAATGCAGTCATTAATTGCGCTAAATATGGTACGAAGCGCCGTATGTATGATATCCGTCCTATGAAAGCTTGTAGTTCCTTTGCATTTGCTGGAGGTGCCATGGTTGTGATCGCCTCAACCTTGTTTGGATCTACTTGGATCCCTTCATTAGTCACCACAAAGCCTATGAACTTTCCTGATGTTACCCCGAAGGCACATTTGAGGGGATTCATTTTGATCTTGAACTTCTTGCATCTCTCAAAGGCTGTCTTCAAGTGAGAGGCGTGATCTTCGGCCTCTTGCGTTTTGACCACAATATCATCAACGTATACTTCTACCGTATGGTGTAGCAAGTCGTGAAATATGTAGGTCATGGCGCGTTGATATGTGGTGCCAGCATTTTTTAGACCGAAAGGCATCACTACGTAGTAGAAATTCCCGTATGGAGTTTAAAAGGCGGTCTTCTTTGCGTCAGACGGAGCCATCCTTATTTGATTGTACCCTCTGAAGCCATCCATGAAGGAGAATCGTTTCTTACCTCCCGTCGCGTCTAGCGGCATATTAATATTGGGCAGTGGGAAGTCGTCCTTTGGGCACGCTCGATTTAGGTCTCTATAATACACACAACACCTTATCTTCCCATTATTTTTCACTACAGGCACGATGTTAGCTATCCAAGTCGGGTGCTGGATAGGCTTGATGAACTTGGCCTTAAGCATCCGTTCTATCTTTCTTTATCGCGAGAGCTGTGGCCCTAGGGAACTCTCTGCTTATTTGCTTTACAGGCTTGAACTCGGGTGACACTCCAAGGTTGTGGGCTATAAGATCGCTGCCTAGTCTCGGCATCTCGTCATAATCGAAGGCGAAGACATCCTTGTAGTCTCTGAGTAGTGTGATCAACGCTTCTCTCTCTTCTTCATCTAAGATCTTACTTATCATGATGGGGCGCTTGTCCTCCTCTGACCCTATGTTGACTTCCTCCATCCCATCCATGGTAAGATCTCCAGGCGTTCGCTCTTCCGCAGCCTTGAGGATCGCGCCTATGAGTTGGTCTCGCATCTCCTCATCATCAATTGTGTTGTAAGGTAGTTCCGCTAGACTTTGCTTGGTATCTTCAGAGGGAGTCTCCACTTTGTTCGTCATCGTATTGGCGCAATCTTGCACATCCGCGGGTACTCCCTCAGCTGATTGCTACAAGCGGTATACGTGCCCTCTATCAGGCTTAGAGAAACACTGAAATCTGGGTTGCTCCTCTTGTTTTCTCTTTCTTTTGGCGGGGAACACCATCCTGGATGGGATAAACACGGACTTAGTCGGATCTGGCTTTTCTTCCTCTCCCCACTTAGGGAGTGGGGTAAGTCGCACTTCGGGCGCTTCATCCGCCTCCTTTGGTTCGTCGTAGAAGACTGCGTCTGCCATGTATTCTTCCTCCGGGTCGAAAGGGTTGCTCATGGCAGGGATCCGATATTGTCTACCTCCTATATTGGTCTTGACACACTGGTGATACGTCGACGCCACCACTTTATGGTTAAGTAGCCATCCTCTTCCTAGTAGTACATGGAACGTGGTGTCATCTTATAGTACGTAGAATGGTGTAAGTGCTCAGATAGGGCCGACTTTCATGACTAGGTTGACGATCCCAATGGCTGTATGGGTGTGACCTCCGAACCCCTTCACTATCGTAGTTCGCATCCTGATTGCGGACCGCTGTACTACCAGGATGTCTAACGTATGTATGGAAACTAGATTCAAAGACGCGTCTCCATCTATTAAGTCTCTCTTCAATGGGTGTTTGTTGATGTGAACCGTTAAGTATAAGGGCCTAAGGTGTTCTCCTGGATAGAAGATGTCTTCGTCTGTGAACACGATCGCCTCTTTGGGGATGTAGCCATAGGGTTTTCCTGCCGCGATAGCTGTTATAGACTTTGACGCTTCTTTGATTTGATCTTCGCCGAAGCCGAGAGAATCAAAAAACTATTGGGCTAATACTGTCTGGGAGAACTTACTGTCCACGCCATCTGTGTTTGTGAATGCAGGGTTCTCCATTTCAACCTCACACGCTTCTTTCTCATTGTCATCCCAAGGCCTCCAAACATCTCCGCTCGGGTCATGCGAGAGCATCATGACTTGATGTTGAATCGCCTTACCGTCTTCAGGATTACTCATCTCGATTTCGCCTATCTCCAGCTTCCTATGGAACATTCTTCGGAGGTTGTAACAGTCGGTTGTGGGGTGTTGTATCCTGCGATGGTAGTGACAATACCTAGCATCATTCTTATCAATGGTACTGGGATCCGTTTTTGTTGGAGGCAACTGGTTTTCTTTGTTTGCTATCCATTGGTCTAACAAGCCCACGATCTTCTCTTTACTGCAAGGTAAGGGCGGGGGAAGCGTTTGTGTGCTCCATCCTTCTCGGCTATTGTTCGCGCGGGTATTCCTAGGCACGGTTGACACAGCATTGACTGTATTACGCCAGATGTAGTATGAGTTGTGCTCCTCGACACAATCGGCGATTCTTGCTGCCGCTTCTTCTAACTCGACGAACGTCGGGAATCGGAAGTTGACTAGGCTTTTCTTGAAGGATGGTGTCATTCCGCGTACACAGATCTCCACTAGCGCTTCTTCCCTGACATCCTCGTGGCAGTTTAAGGTAAGGAGACGAAAACTGGCGATGTACTTTCCTATTTCTTCACCTAGGCGCTGGTTGCACTTGCTCAAATCTATAGTGGTGACTTTTCTTTTTGCTGAATAAAACTTTCTAAGGAAGAGAGTGGACATGGTCGACCACGAGCTAATGCTTCCTGACTTTAGTTTGTCATACCAAGTAAACGCCGTGTCGGTTAGCGACTTCGGAAACTCCCTCAAGCACAACTTCCCATTAGTTGCGTGATCATTCATAGTAGATAGGAATTGGCTAAGGTGTTTCCGCGCGTTCCCTTGACCATTATAAATCTTGAATTTCGGCGAAGTATAATCTTCCGGGTACTGGTATTCTGTGACCTCGGAGGAGTATGGGCTAGACATGAAGTTATAGTTGTCCTGCTTCACTACTCTATAGTTCGTCTCTAAGTACTTGTCCATCGCCTCTTGTGTCATAGCTACAGTTTCTTCTTCCTTTTCTCCCAAATCTTCCGTTGCTCCTATGGTACTCTTCTCGGCGCTGGCCACCTTCAGGAGTTTTCTCAACTCTTGCTCTCTGCAGACGTGGTCCTCTAGCTCTTTCTACATCTCCTTCAGAGAAGGTTGTATGGGTGGCATGTTATCGAATCCCTGCTGTTTGTTCTTCTCGTGTGGAGCGTCCGGTCTTCTTACCTGTGTGATTGGGTCCGACATTATTCCTACTCTCTCGCCTTCTTAGTTAAGTAGCAGTTCATTTGGTTGTTTTTTTCCCGCGCCTGAGATAACGCCTCCTAGGTGTGTCATGGTGAGCTAGGAACGATCCTCCGGGTGTGGTCGCCAAATGTTGAGGGGTGGTTTTTGTTAGAGCATATCTCGGTTGAACCCACCAAGCGTTGGTATGTCAAGTTTGGTTGTCATATTTTAGTGAACCAAAACTCATTTAAAGAGTCGCTTGATTATTTACTAGAGTCAACTTTGTATAGGTTAGCTAGAAAGTTATTAGGATATGAGACATACAAGTATTACTCGAAGACTTGAAGAATGTGAAGAAGTAAAGAACTACAACGACGACATCATCCTTCCTCTTGAGGTTAGTAATATTTTCACTTGAACTGTTTCATTCCTAACATATCTTTCAAGTCGTGCATATTGAAACATAACCGCGAAGCTGTGAATGATTATATTCTAGTTAGACATAGTATTAAGGAATTATAATACGAAGTATAACGCCTATCTTTTGAACTTCGTATATAAGACATCGACATAATCGTATGAATGCTATTGTGATTATGTGTATGGGTATTGGTAAAGATTTCGTCCTAGGAAACAATGTTTTACATTTATTTAAAGGAAGTACAATTCATAAACTTGTTTTGTGAATCGAAAGGGAAATCGCTAGGCTTATTGGTATTGTTATTCATTGCAAATCTTTGGATTACCAATATGTGTGTTTAGTATAACCGCTCATAACTTTTTTATGTATCTTGGTAAAACTATTTACAATGTCTGACTTATGTATCGGTATGAATTTTATTAGTGAAACCAATCCTAAGTAATTACCTGAGATGGTATGATCGATATTTGTAATTGGCATGACCATTCCTAGTCATTGGGTAACCGATCATAGAACTTGGTTAGGACTAATCACAAGATGTGTAATAGATCCTTGTAGTAGGTTAACAAGTTTTTGTTATTGGTGTAACCGATCCTATAACTTGTGCAACCGATCACAAGTAAGTACCATAAATAAGTGGTAACCGATCCTGGTACTTAGTTAGCCATTTTATGGAAACTAGTGTGACCGATCCTAGCAGCCACTTGGAGGTAGAACCGAACTTGTGTTTGGTAGAACCGTTAAACCCATGAATGGTGATTGAATGTTTTTGATCAATCACATAGTTCTTGGAAATCAGATGAACCAATTCTAAACTCGTTTGGAAGTGTGGCAAATCGGTTCCAAGATTGTAAATATGTAAAAGGATTTACAAAGTAAAGATGTCGACATACTTTGAACATGTGCAGTAATTCTTACCTATTATTGTTCAAAGATATTCCTTAATAACTAAAGGAGAATCCCGGATCGAAATAAATTGAGAATCTTTTAATCAAGGTTTTTAGTTTTATATGCTTTTAATTTCCAGCAATTAAATGCATATCTTTATAAAATAAAAATTGGTAATGTTCATTTACTAATTGGAGATTTTCTACTGAGATTTCGGTCAATATTTTGACAAAGCATTTCCAGGAATTATGAAAACCGATTTGGGCATTTATTGCATATGTTTGAGAATATTCGGTTTTGGAAATTCCTTGGTGTCGAAACTTCCTTGGTCTATAAATATTGAAGTTTACATTTCGAGCAAACTAATCCTTAGAGCCAGCAAAACTACCTAGTTGTTACTGGTGGAGCCGTCTATTCGGAGAGGAAAGTACCCTAATTAGGCGAAATCTCTTACGACCGCTCATTTTAAAGACTTCTTTGGGATTGGGAAGCTCTACGAGTACCGTTGGTGGGAAACTAAATAATTGCAGTTTATTATTAGTTTTCGATTGATTTGATTGGCTAACGGTTGTTGAACTTTGATTGCACCTAGTTTGTTTATGCTTGAGAATCTTCTCTTCTGATATAAGATTCACTCAAACTAGATCGAAGTATCGACGGGGATCTTTAGAACTGTTTGTAGATCTAAAGACATCTTTTGATAATCCATGGTTAACAGACTCAGTTCTATGTGTGATTGATCACAAGAGATTCAAGTTGTTTGTGTGCAGGTGTTTATTGAAGATCTAAGAAGATTTCTTATTTGAGTTCATAATCTTTGGTGTGCACAAAACTTGATCGGTTGGGGATCCAACTATAATCGGTTTATCTTTTGATAGATTGGATTGATTAGTTGATTAGATCGGCATCAATACAATTCTTTGTGATTAAAAGTATTGATTGCATAGTCTAAGCAATTACTTTGGTAGTTGTTGAAAGATTGATCTAAGAACCTGACAAAGGAGTTTATTGGGATAAACGGAAGAGCCTTTTGTCAAACTCATATCACTTGTTTGAAAAGAGTTGTTACCGAACAGATTTGTTGTTCCTTTACTGTTTGGAATACGAACCAAAGGAATTGTTCCAAGTGCGTGACTTATTACAAGTTGGAGGCGTAGGGATACTGAGGGAACTAGGTGAACTATAGGTTTAGTTGCTTGGTCTCAACTATACGAAGTTGGTTTAGATTTTGTATAGCGGCTTAATTCTGAGAGTATTCAATTCTGGACAAGGTCCCGGGGTTTTTCTGCATTTGCGGTTTCCTCGTTAACAAAATCTTGTTGTGTCTTTTACTTTTCTATTTCCGCAATTATAATTGTTTTATTATAATTAGAAGTAAAATACACAAACGTTAATTCCTAGTTACTTGATAACAATCCTATAGTGTTTGGTTAAGTCCGAACCTATTATCAAGTAATCATACTTCGTTGTTGTATTGTATCGATCTTGTATCCATAGTCAATCACGCAAGTTATCTTGTTGTCGTATTGTCTCGATCTCGTATCCATAGATGATCACACGAAGTGTGAACTGATTAGTTGTATTGTCTCGACTCAGTCCATAGACAATCACTTTCAGAGAAAGGACTTATAAGTGGAAAAGTTTTAGATTGAGATATATTTGGGTACCCTCGTCTTTTCAGTTTTAGTTTTGGTTCTACCCGTCCTAGCCACACCAAGTGACCTCAGCTTTCTAGGAATTGTAAGAGAGAGAGTTGCCTTTCCATTGTACCTTGTCCTTCCTTATATAGACTTTCCCCAAAGTCCTTCCTTTTATGACATCATGACACATGTCCTAAACCTCCTTAATTACTTCTAATGTCATTCCTTAATATAACCTCCTCTTTGTTTATTAATCCCTTCCTTGTCCTTCTTTCTTCATGGGTATTTTCACATTGGACTTGGGCCTAATTCCCAAGTCCCCGTGCTTCATACTAGGCTTATCACCCCTTTTCGGGGCACCCCAGACCCGTTAAGGGGTATTATTTTTCATGTACCAACACTAGGCTTATTGGTATTACTAGGACCGGTTACACCAATTACCAGGATCGGTTACACCAATTACTAGGACCGGTTACACCAATTACAAGGATCGATTACACAATACTATGTTAAGTGCATATATTTAGTGTCGAATCCATGCTAGTAATTGCTCATATTCTTGCAAATTATTGTATATTACGTTTGTTTTTCTCTATTTGTGTTTTATTAGGTGAATCATCCAAAAGAAGTGAATTGGCACATATTTGTGCAATAAAAGAAGTTAGCTAAAAGCGAAGAAGGGCCAAAGACCAAGTGAACTCGTGCGATTCTAGGAGTTCTTGATATCATTTCGAAGAGGACGAAAATACGAAGTCAGCGGCGAAAGAACAGAGTCATTCTGACATCGTATGAAGATTTTATGGGCATTTGAAGCAAGTCAAAGTGCGTGAAGGGAAGAACACATTGCTTTGGTGACTTGGTTACGGCTGTAGACTGTGGAGGCGATGAAGACTGATGGCAGGGATCGATGGAAGGAGAAGCTACTGATATTTATTGGTATGCTCGGTTTTGTATGGGAGCTTGGGAAGATCATTGGGTTTCTGTCGGAGTTGGAAGACTGGATTGGAGTTACTGCCGTCAATCAACATCAGTGAAGATGGCAGTAGTGTTGGCAGTAGTCATGAGAAGGAACGAGTCTGAAGTTGGGCAGTGGTTGAATGACGATGGAGTTGGCAGTGATGATGTTAGTTTGATCAATGATGTTGTTCACGATGGCTGGGAATGGATCGATTTCTGCTGCTATGGTTGATCGATAGAATGAGATGCTGCTGATATTGAATGGAGAGCTCGAGACAAAGGAGTAGAGAAACCAGTTGACAGGTTGTTGCCAAGCTGCCATTGACGATGAAGCTTGAGTTGGTGATGACAGGGGAGAACTCGAAGCTGTGATGGTGATTGATCGAAGGCAGTGGTGCTAGTAATTGATTTGGTGTTGTTTCTGTTGCCATGGGAAATGGAGCTCGAGGTGAGAAGATATGATACCAGGGATTGAGAATGAAGCTGCTGCCATTATCTGCAGTCGATGATGAAATGGATAAAACATAGAAGGAGTAGGGACTGCATTTCTAGTATAGACTGGTTGTTGCTTCTCGAGTTTAGAAGACAGTGAGAATGGTTACTCGGTGATGACCTGATGCTGTAGCTGCCATGATCATGTCTCGGTGATCAATGGAGTTTGGTATGGAGAACTTGAGTTTGCTGCTAGCTAAGACCGAGAGATAAAGATGGGTTATGAAGCTCAAACTGACAATAACTCGAGCTCAGTAGCAATGAAGGATGATGCAGACCGTTGTTCGAGTTCAGTTCAGAGAGACGGGAAAAGAGTTTGGCAGTAAAATAAGGAAAAGGAGTATAAGAAGTTCAGAGTACTACGGTAGGATTTTATCAACCGTACATGAACTCAGTTCAACTTACGGATTGAAAGATACAACCGTAGCTAAACTCAGGGAAGGAAGTTGGTTTGTGGAGTTTACAGTTCAACCTACGGATGGAAAACCAAACCGTAGTGTACTTCAGTTGAGGTTACGGTGTGGTATTCTACCGTAGAAAAGGTCAGGCGATGTTACGATGGGGTTTACCCATCCGTATATAAACTCAGGAGAAAAGATAGAATTCCGTGGAAGTTATAAGAGAAATACACGGTCAGTTACTCAGGACCGACAAGCCAAAGACAGCTGAGATTGAGATTGTTGGGCTGGACTGCACTCACTCACGCCAGCCCACTTAGCTTGTTACACAGGATTTTGACGCGGACAGGTTTTTGGACGTGAGATTTTTGGTATTTCGGCTAGTTTTGGCAACCTATTTCACACGGGACTTGGCGCACGGGCACAACAACACTTGGGGTTACTATATAAGAGACTTTTCTAATATTTTTGGGAAATCTTTTAATCTTTAATCAAGCCATCGGAGAGAAGAACTCAAGAGAAGAAAAGTTAGGGTTTTGGAGTGATTCATCACCGTAACTATTTCTTTTCCATTTTATCATATGAATTTCATGAGTTTTGCTAATCCCATGAGTAGCTAAACTTCTTAGTGATTGGGGATGAATTCTAAGTTCTAGACATGATTTGAGTTATTATATAAATCTATTTTGAAGTTCTTCACATGATTATTGATTGTTTATACTAATTAGAATATTTATGATTGATTGATAGATTGTTTAGGTGGCCAACTAAGTTAATTTGTTGATTCAATCAAATTCTAGTATTGAGTTAGGAGATAAGTAATAGTCGAATAATTCATACAAAAGTAGAGAACACAAGACCTTGCAGAGGGATTCTGTGTAGCGATTGTGTGTATAAACAACACTAGAAAGTGGACCTTGAGCTAAGAGTCTAACTACTAGGATTAATCTATAATTCACAAAAGATAAAGCATTCGACCAAATTACACCTTGAGTGAGCTACTACTAGGTGGTTTCGACGAATAGAATCTGGTATTGGAGAGCTTCCGTACCCAGTGATATAAGGAATTTAGGGGATAACACTGAGCTAGCTGTTATTCCACGGTTGGTAATAATCTGTGATTAATTGTATTAATGGATGAATAAAATAACTTGACGACGGTTTAGTAACGAAGAAGGATTCCCTGATCATATTTCTCTCCATTGCTTGCAATCTTAATTACTTTTCATTGCATTATTATTTATTTAGCTTTAAGATCTAAAACAAACCCCCATTGTGACACTTTTTGACAACTAAAACTCCCTGCTCTTCGTGGGTCTGGCTTCACAATCCCAATGAAGTCTTCAAGTCGTTAACCTACAGGGTCTCAATAGAAACCTAAGGTTAAAGGAGAATCGACTCTAGATTATACAACTAGTATCACACAGGAGGTGTAGGGATGAGGTTTCCCAGTTGCTAGAGTTCTCCTTTATATAGTCTCCAAATAAGGGTTTACAATCTAAGTTACCTTGGTAACAAAGCATTCAATATTTACCGTTAGATGAAAACCTTATTAGATTTAAGCTAATATCTTTCAACCGTTAGATCGAACTTAGCTTGTCATACACAAATGAAATGCACGTTCATTTAGGTTTGTGTAACCGTACCTAAATGTGTACACCTAGTTGGTTCAACAGTAGTTAACCAATGGTTATCCATATGAGCACTTTTATATCAACCTTATTCATCTTCACCATAACTAGTTCAAGTGACTCAAATGAACTAGTTAGAGACTTGTTCAATTGCTTAGATCTCATAGAAGTTTACAAGACACAATCGAAGCAAAAACAATTTTGATTCACTCGAATCGATTCATGAACATTATAGCCACGGTTTGCAATTATGCATTCCTTAATTTATAAATGTCTTAGTTCACGAATAAACCGTTTTTAGAAAATAACCCACTTAAGTACGCATACGGGTACGCATACTTAAGTACCCAGACTGAGCTTGTTTTCAGTTCACAAACTCCAGCAGAAATTCACGGGATGTGAACTTCCGACAGTACGCGGACTTAGCTCCGGTTATCCTACACAGCAAAGTACGCATACTTTGGTTCAAGGATTTTGGACTTACACAAGTATGAGTTCACATACAATGTTTATATCCATTCAAGGTTATATATTCTAAACTCTCATTTCAATCATTGAAACATTCTTAGAGGATGTTATATATAGCGGTTATTCACACACTATTTTTCATCAAAGCGATTTTTAAGAGATTGAAACAATTAACATGACTTTCGTCACGAGTAAAGATGAACTTGGCCAAAGCGAAAGCTTACTAACACATATTTCGATAAAAAGATAAGCGAGATAAACTCGGATCGAAATAGCAAATGTGTATGATCGAAGTCTATATAGCGATACGACTTTTGTCTCAAGATAGGAGATAGAGTAGATAGACTTTTGAGTGATAGATAAGTTCAAGTCTCCACATACCTTTTTGTCGATGAAGTTCCACCAGTTCGTTGAGTAGTTCTTCGTCTTTGTATGATGAACGCCGTGGAGTCTAGAGCTCAACTACACTTTCTATCCTAGTCCGAGACTTAGCTATAAGTAGACTAGAAATCAAGACTTATAGTTTTGGCAACTAAACTTGACAAACAAACTTAAGATAGCAACGCTTGCGAGTTCGACCGAGCAGTGCTCTAACATCTTCGTTTGTTCCGGATAAATGAGTGTCAATGTATGCATTTTCTTCTTCTAGCTCGTGTCCTTTTTCTTTGAAATAGTATACAAATAATGTATCCAAGTCTTGTATATAAATGCAATAGCTGTAGGGAGACATAAAATATTTATTATCTTTAATGTGGCTTATCCTAACAAAAATTTTTTTTACTAGAGAATCAAATTATTCGTGGCCCAAGTTTTTTTTTATAACGTAGTATAACCTAATTTTAATTAGGGTCGGGATCGCATGACAAAAGGGTTTGACAAACCCTTTTGAAAAATCACCAACACCATTAGATGAGATATATCTAATGGCCCATAGTTATGCGGACATGGCATCATTATTTATTTTTTTCCTGTACGGCTCCGTTAACCGAGCCAAATGGGAATTTAGTTTAAATTTGCTGCACAAAAAAGACAAACCAGTATCCTTCCATTTTTTTGATCGGTGACATAACACTATCCGTTATCAAGTTAGGTACATGTTCATACATAATCATTGGAAATATTTTTTTCCACTCCAGACAAGAAAATAAAGACGAGGAAGAAGATACAAAAATGATTGGTTAAATGAGTGTCCAGAAAACATTTTTCAACTGACTTGATTTGATTAAAGTTCAAAACAGCTTTTCATCAACTTTCATTATCATCTTAAAATGTCTTAAGAGCTCCTCTTAATCCCAGGACAGTGAATAGGATGGTAAGAGTAAGAAATGATTGGGCTCTAGCTCTATCCTGAAGCCAATCTAAATTTGCTAAAATAGTACAATTGCTTACCGTTTGCTGCAACAAACCACAAAAGAAGATTACGATTAAAGTTCAATTACTACTTCGCTCACCATTGTTTACCTTTTCACCATGAGATGGTGAAGCTTAATGACCGGATGTTCTTAGAAGAAAAGAATTTCATTATCAGAAACTTTGACGTCATAACAATAAGATACGAATACAGAAACTACTTTGCCGATTGACCAGTTAAGATCCATAAGCAATTAAAATATAACTTACCTTCTATATATTTGGATTATACAACAATGGTGTATATATTTAATCGGAAAATACAATTGATCGGAAAATACAAACAACGATGTACATATTCTATTATTTTCCTTTAATGACGGAATGAATAATTAGTTTCATTTGATTTGACGCAGTAAGGAAGAAGATGAATTACGGAAGAAGATGAATAACCTAAAGATACCCTAATTGATCGTGTTTACTTATCAATGATAACTTTCCATTTGGCTCGGCTAATGAGCCGAATAGAAAAATAAGCAAATTATGTTATATGTCAAATTAATTATGGGCCATTAGATATATCTCATCTAATGGTTTTGGTGATTTGTCAAAAGGGTTTGTCAAACCCTTTTGTCATGTGATCCCGACCCTTTTAATTAGTACATGCTTTCTTTTCCGGTGAAAGTTAATTGGTATGAATGTACTAATTTCATAGTTAATTGGTATAAAAGTTAAGTGGATGCCTGAACTTCGATGATTTGTACCGCTGTTCCAAACTTCCAATTATTTTCGTGGGTACACGATTAGATTTTCGCCATTTGAATGGGTGGCCATATACATTATGGTGAAATAAAAACTGCTTTGCGGGGTAAAGAATTGAGGAAACAAATTAGTGCAGCAACTTATAATTACATTGAGTGCAGTTTTAAAACTCAACATATCACAAAATAATAGCCATAAATTATACAACAATAAGTATGTCCTCATTGTATGAGGGCATACTTAAATCCAAAACATCCTGCCACATGAATAAATAGAGGTCCCCAATTAATTGATTCATGAATTGAATTAGTGCCAAGAGGTTTCTATACTTTCTCAGGACTTTACGAGGTGAATTAGTGCCAAGAGGTTTATATACTTTCTTAGGACTTTATGAGGCTTGAGTAGTAGTCGAGTAATTTCTCTTAAGGTCGCAGGTATTCTATGATATTACTTGTTGGGTTTCCATGTCAAGCTACGCGTTCTTCTGCTATAAGAATTTTGATATTGCTATTAGGGATAGCAGTGGCATCTCCTAAGCTCATTATTTCCCTGCATTAATTCTGATAATGTTCCCAGTGTAGTTTAGCTGGTAATAATAAGGATTCCCGTTGAAAATTATATTGTGATCGGTCGGAGAACAAAATAGTCAGAACTTAACTTAGACGCTATTTCACCAAGATAGAGATGGCTTATTTACCGGCATCAAGCCATTTATTGTGCTCTAAAGAAACTGGACTCAATTCCTAAGTATAATCAACTTAAGGCAGCCAGCGAACTTAAGAATTAGTCCCACGTAAACTATTTAGAGCGGGGGAATGCATACAAGATAGTATAAAAGTGGATGTTAAAATTCAGTATTGGCATACCTTTCTCGGCCTTTAGGATAATATCAAATGTGTAATACTTGATATGCTAGTTGTCACAGGTTCAAACTATCCAAATGCAACAGCCAACCTTGACAATGGCACTATGCTCCACAACAAAGTTTAGCCAACTCGCACTTAGCAATTTTCTTTTCTTCTTGGCCAAAACTCTATTCATCCAATAATAAACAGAGGTTCTGCTCACAAATCTTTCAATCTTTCAAATCAATACACACACTTCGCTTGATGAATAAAACAATAAGCAAAAACAAGGGACAAACGCACCAACAAAATTTAGCTTTAATCTTGGCTGAAGCCTTATTATTACTGCACACTTAGGGTTACACAACTCTTCTTGTTCAGAACACCCAACCCATCACAAGATCAGGCTTTTATAGCCTTACAAAAGCTATAAAGAAATAACTGACTAATAGTTACAAATTCACTTTACAAGGCAGTTGGAAAACTGTGCAACTTACCTAACTCCTTTCCTAAAGACAAACAGGCAGTTATCCTTTAAGAAATCATAAAGTAATCACCAACTCGTGTAACTAACTTATAACCGTCAAGGCCATGTGCCTGGCACATGTCATCTAGCCTTGTTGCTGCACCATGATAGCTCAGCCAACCAAATCCCGCTGAGCATCATTCTCCCAATGATGCAAGTGTGCTAATGCAAGTCTTGCTTGCATGCCTGCACGCCACATGCATACAGGTTATATGCCAAACTCATTTGGCATCTCTTGATGCTAATCTTGCATCATTGGCCATGTCTAAACCCTTTTTGGCACGTGTCTTTGCCTAGTTGCAACTCTGAATGCGCCACCGCATTTATGGCCTATGCCATGTTGCCAATAATGCACGTTTCGTATTATTACTAGGCCGCTTGACCGATCGGTCATACTAGTCAACTCGCATTCGCAGTAGCTAGCTTGCTACTGGGATTCTCGTGTGCTGCACTACTTCAATGGCCTGGCACAACCCAATCAAAACTAGAAAGAAAAACATTCAACTAGCGACGATCCAAGCTAGTTTTGGTCGCCAAAAAATTGTTAAACCAAACGAACAAATCTTGTAGCCGTACCAAAATTAGATAGGACCATCCCAATAAGAGGACATTTGAACCCAAACATGTTTTCGAGACTGAGGTCGACTTGGGTTTAGAAGCTAGAACACATATACTTTCTTGGGTAAAGGAAGCGGGGAAATCTACTCATGTAAACTTCTCTTACGCTCTTTTGGGTTTGGAGTATGTTTGAGTGATTTCTTTGTACGTCATTTTTTTTTCTCTTTTCATTCTCTTGTAAATTTGTTCATACTGTACATTCCAATTTTTTTAATAAATTTTCTCTTTTAATCAAAAAACAAAAGAAAAAGAAAAATGTGGTACATACATGTACGTATGGGGTTGTCTATAAATACCTCTTGTATGTATCAGATTCAAGCAACAAGTTAATAAGATAATGAAAAGCTTCATTTTCTCTTTGATGTTTTCTGTACTTTAATCATAATTCAAATCTGTTAACTATCTTGCTCCCATAATGTAGTACTTAGAGTTAGACTTAGGAATTCATGTTTAAAGTATAGATGGGAGTAGATGCTATAACAGGTTGCTCATTGTAAAAAAAACCAAAGAATCAATAGATTACCGGCTCTCTTTCAGAAAATAGTACAGCTCTCTCTCTAAGCTTACGATCTCCTTTTTCGTTCATTCGCTTCTTCTATTAATAACATCTTGTTTCTCCCATTTGATTGACATGTGTCTTTAAGATAATATTTTTACAAAAACAACATCCCTTGTCTCTCAAGACAGTATGACCATTTGATCAAACCTCTTTGACTGCATGGGTCCGATCCTTCACAATGGCGTATAATGACCATATTACAATTTTTCAGTGTACTAATGGCTAGTCTTATGAGTATAATTCCTCTTATACCCTTTTTCATGATTTTGGGGGTATCTACACTCATATAATCATACTAGGGAATGACCCGTACTGAAACGCACGAGCTATTTCACAGGTAGTAATTAATTGTGCTTCAACCCCCATTTTCATTGTCCTCTACCTTGTGACATGTTAGTGTCCCGAGGAATAATCTCCTCTAATCCGGCACCCGTTATTTCCTCGACTATCTTGCACTACAAAGCCTTCAAGTCCTTGATATATCGCAACACCATTTGGCTAGTTGCATTTTATTTACAGTTCTTAAGTCCCTAAGTATGTTGTTAAGCGAAACATGGTATCCTTTTCGTTCTAACCTCGAAGAAAAAGTTTGATGTTGCGTTTTCTTGGGGAGTTCTCATTGCGGGGTCTAGACCCGCTGAAAGAAAAGTTCTGCAAACTAAAGAAACACCATTTACCTAGCAAGACATTAATCATTGTGTCTTTTTAAATTTTAAAATTCAGTAATTTAATTTCTATAGGCAACAAAATCCATTGAGGATTTCCAAAGTCAGGGATAGCTACGTCCATATGCTTTAGAAAGAAGAAGAAGATAAAATGAATCGGAGAAGAAGAAGAAGAAGAAGAAGTACATAAAATGAATTGGATTACATTTCCAATTAATTAAGCGAATAATTGCATATTTAATAAGACGGATTAAATTCTAATGTTATTGGCTCCCGACTAAACTTTATTCGTAATTTTTGGTACTTGGGCTTTGAGGAAATAGGTTACTACATCATTTTAATGGTCGTCAGTATGCACGTACATCTATAGGACCTCATAGAGTCATAGGTATTGTCCATATGAGGCCACTCTTATGGGCAATACAAATTTTACTGAATTTTCATCCGGGGGATGTGTTTTAGGCAGTGGATCAGGACACCCCACTGGTGACTATTCCTCCAAATGTAGCATAATCTCTCCGGTCTCCCCCTCAATAAGTAGAAATTAACGTTTAATCCCAAATTAGTTGGGCTTTAGACAATCTAGGCATGTCCCCTCAAGCCTAGTATCAGGAGGTCCAAATTTACACAATTTGAAACGAGTCGGTCCTTTTATAAATGATTTAGTCCAAAACTCTTTTTTTTCATGTCAGTAATACTCATCAACCAAAGGACATTTCTATTTTCATCATTTAGTTTATGTTTCTTCTCTTACGCCGAAACTCGAAACAACTCTCTCGACTCTCCGAGAACAAATCCCTAAAACTTAATCTCGTCTCAGTGAAAATTCGATCCCTAAACATACATCTGTTAATCAAACAAATACGCTAATCAAATCAATTCAACTTGAATAGACTAGATTGTCATCATCAGTACATTTTCTTGAAGATTAATTCGAAATGGAGGGGAATAGATAACGAGATCCAGTTTCAGCAAATTAAATTGAAGATTTCGTCATTGAAAGCCATTTGAAAGGTAAGTTTAAACTACTCTTAGTGTTTAATTTGTGATCACGTTAATTTATTGATTCGAAATCGATTTTAGGAAGAAAAAAATTATGGTTTCATAAACCTAATTACTTCGATTTCAGTTGGAATTTCTTATTCGATTCGTGGTGAGAGTTTAGATTTATAATTATCTCATGTTAATATTTGTTTTGAGAAAAAAAGATCGTCAAAAATTCCACAAAATTTCTTATAGATCATCTCTATGAAGTTAACATGGCTTTCGATTTATCTTGTTTTAATATTTTGATTCATTTGCTTCTGTTTCAATTTTGTGATTCATTTGATTTAATGGTATTAAGTATCTCTGTTGTTTTCATTTCTTGTATGTTTGTAACTAGTTGCATATGTTAATACCAAATGACATCGTGTAAACCATGTTGTAAGGAGTTACAAGGCCAACTCAAGCTTTGATAATTATGTCATCAAAGTCATCATCTGCCTTACCTTATTCATAAAACCTTGCTCAGTTTAGCTTGCTAATTTTGTGATGTATGATTTGGCATGGTTTCATTGGAAGAGTACAAGGAAGTATGGTATTGATTCTGTTCAGAAGCATGATTTGGGTTTTCTCACCGGTCATTTATTTTCTTATTTTAAATTTACATTAACATAATAGATTATGTGTAAGTTCTTAGGGAACCTTTGTTGTTAATTGGTTTGGCTAAAGAATCAGGTTAACTAGAATTTTGGGTAACTATGTCAGTAAAGTCCTCTTGTGCATTTTATAATTTATCACCTGTATTACAAGTGTACATATTAGTACACCTTAAATACAAGTGTACATATTGGTGCACCTATTATATGGTGATTTAGAAGAGGATTTGAAGTGGTTTTAGCTGAGAAGAACAAAGACATTTGTAGATTTAGCATCTGGTATGATTGGGTTTGAATTTGTGTTGGATTTGGACTGAATTCTTGAGTTGAGAATCAGTCAAAAGAAGTTGTGGCCAAATTTGTTTGTGTGGGTATTTGCCATGAGTTCTGGTAGCCGTATTGGATATATTGAGATGTGTTTTAGCGATCGGTAAGAACGGAAGAGATGGGTACAGATTTTTTTAGGAAATGAGGTGAGTTCTTGCCAATAAATTAGTGAAGGTGGTAGCTTTAGGTTGCTGGTTTGCTACGGAATTGGTGGTCTGTTTTAAAAGGATTGGAACTGGTTTTGAAGGCAGGGAAATGAGGGAACGTAGGCTGTATATTTTGGCTTAACCTTGGTTCACATGACAAAGAAATGAGCTTGTATAATGAAGTTAGCAATTTTCGTCCAATAAATATTGTTGGTATTAATTATTTTCCCTAGTTTTTTTTATATATAGTTTTTACTGTTAATAAATCATGAGCAAACAGCTCAAACAAATATAAATTAATGAGAAATTTGTAGGGTTCAGGGAAATGTTAATGTTCTGTGATGGAAATTTCCAGTCCATAACGTACTAAAAATGAAATTTGCAGGTAGTCACATACATGGATAAAAACCTATCGTAACTATGTGGAATTTGTATCTAGGGAAAATTATGTACCAACTGATACTAGATAGATCTAGAATACGCGCCAACTGGTATAGCTGGATATGTCTAGTAGTCACGGACTAACAGTACAGGGATTATGTACTCAACTTGACACTTTCATTTTTCCCACCACAATCAAATGCATTCTTTTAATCTCTTTCGATCTATATCTTAATTTTCATTTATTTTTTGTGTAACACAATTTGCAATGTAATAGGTGTACTGTCATGTAAATTCAACTGTCTACGTTCTTATTATATTCTTCATGTTCATCACATCACGCATGTTACTATGTATTATTGTTTCATTATTTATCATATAAGTACCTTTTCGCTTGGTATAAACCTATTTTTAATTTTGGGTTCATATATTCTGTGTCTTTATGCAGCTGAGACAGGAACTTGAAGAAATTCAGGTTCACTACATGCTACACACACTGAGGCACGATGGGAAATCAAAACTGGCGTTTTCAAGATTCAGCAGCTGCATAATGCTGATGGCTTATGGAGCGTATCTCGTTTTCCAGTTTTTCTGTCACGAGCACTTATACGAGGTTGGACTCTTTAATGCTTTCAGAAATCTTCTTTTTTTCATATTGTGGCAGTTTTGGTTATCCTTATAATAATTTTTATCTTTTTACACATTTCTTACACTATTCTGTATTTACTATCTAACTTTTACATCTAATAAAGTATGATCCCTAATCCAACACATTATACGCAGTACGTGGCACATTTAGTATGTCTAGTATAAATCAGTTGTTACATATTTGACTTGACGGTCTTCCTTAGTGCTTCTCACTATACAGGAATTTAGCATATGGTATTATTAGCTTTATAGCTTTGAGTAGAATATGATTTTCAGCTGTTTTGATATTAAATTGGTAATGTGTACATAATTGTACACATGTTGACTCTTAATGTGTACATACTTGTACACCTTGTACACATGTTGATCGTTAATGTGCAAATAGTTGTACACCTGTTGATCGGGTTAATGTGCACATAATTGTATACCTGTGGATTGTTAAAAAGTTGTTGTTTTAAGTTTCTAAAATTTGGTATGATATATTTTTCAGGGAGCTGTACAGTAAGGAAGATAATACTAACTTAATCTGAATTGCTATTTGTGTTTCAGGTTTGGTAATTCGAATCTACTCTTTCAATGGGACTAGGAATGAGTTCAACCTCGAAACCAAGTCTACTATTGTTGCTGCGTTGGATACTAGGAGTTTGGAAGTTGAAGTTAAAGTCACCAAAGCTCAGATTTGGGACACCTCTATTCAAGAAAGGTTAGTTGTTTTTTTCCCTGTATGCAAATATTTTGTTATTTATCCAAAGTAATAAATAATTGAAACCATGTGTAATCAAGTTAATGAAATCAGAAGTACCAGCTATTACAAAAATTATTAGTAGGAAAGAAATGTTGCAGTATTATGTACAAAATGTAGATCCTAACGAAGAGGCATCTGCATCTATACGAAGTTATAACTTAGTAGTGCAGATTACATGGTATCACGTTTGTCTTTGTTGTCTATATACTCCCTGGTTAGATTTAAACACATTTGAATTGGAAGAAGTTGCACATGGTACTAGTGTATCATCGACATAACGATAGAAATGAACAGCCTCAAGGGTATCTACCTAGTACACTTGCATAAATAACTAGGGTATCTACCTAATATCGAATGAGGCTCGTAAAAAATAAAAAGAAATATGAATAGTTCCAGCCGTCGTTTTCTGCAATAGTATCTCTGTATAACATTCTAGATGTAGAGTTATCATCCTTCTGTTCATTTCCGAGTTAGTAAAGAATGCATCGGAAATTCAATGTTAACTGATTGGTACATAAAAATAATTTCAGGGTGAGGAACTGAAGAAACAGATTGGTGCACTAGCATATGTAGAATATAGTTCTAAGAACCAACAGGTAGCCTATAAATATACTACTTTTTCTCTATCGTTTATTGTGGCCTGAAAAATTCAAGTAATTTCTGTATATGTTTTGTGTGATCAACAAAAGAATGAATGTTACATCAGTTTCATTGGGGCGTCAATGTAATTTGATTTTGGTCTTGAAATGCAGAATGTGAAGACTGTATTTGACCTTTCAATAAAACTAGATCTTCATCCAACTAGTACACTTGCATAAATAACTAGGGTGTACAAACTAGCACACATGTGAAAATTATGACTCCATAAGCTTATTTATGCAAGACTAGAGTGTACAAACTAGTACACATGTGAAAGTAATGACTCGTTAAGCTTATGCTTGCACAAACAACTAGGGTGTACAAACTAGTACACTTGTGAAAAAGAATGACTCCGTAAGCTTATACTTGTGTATAAATAAATAGGACGTACTAACTAGTACACTTGTGAAAATAATGACTCTGTAAGCTTATACTTGCATAAATAACTAGGGTGTATAAACTAGTACACATGTGGATAAATAAATCCGTAAGCTTGCGTTAAAAACTAGGGTATACACACTGGTGCACCTTGTTCTGTCTCATGAATATATGGCATGTTTTGTGGGTTGATTTTCTGGATTTTGTAGATGTTTGCATAATTGGACACCATTTTCCTGTCTTATTCATATATGGCATATTTATTGGTATAGATGTTGGATTTGCTAGGTTACATAGTTGTAAGCCATTGTCTCGTCTCATGAGTAGATTGCCTGTTTTGTGGGTATGGATGTTAGGTTTTCAGAATTTTTGTAGGTGTGTACATAGTTATACACTATTTTTTGTCTCATGGATTTATTGGCTGTTGAGGTATAAATCAACAACGTTTAACGTCTTCATTTCATATCGATTGATCAAATTAAGATGTTAGTTGTTAGATTTGTGTTTTTCTTTTAAATAAATTTGATAAAACTTTCTTAGATTCGGTTTCAAAGATAGCTTGAGATTTTTGCAAGTATAAAAAAACTAATTCTTGATGAAACCTAAGTTGTTGTTTTACGATATCATGAGATGATTTTAATGCATGTTTGTTGTGTTTAGGTACTTTTCGATGCAGCTTAAAAAGGTGGAAAAAAACAATGGACAGGTTTTGTAGACGTACAATTTTATGGATTTTTTGATTTTAATAGCATGCTTGCTATGTGTTGGGTTTTAATAGCATGCTTGTTAGCAGTGGTGCTTAGGCGGACGATTCAAGTTGTATATGGTGTTCAAACTGGTGCACCTTGGCTTGTCTTTGGATTTTTTTGGATTTTTGTAGATGTGTAATGTTTGTACAATAGTGTAAACTAAGATTTTTTAAAAATGAAAATTATATAGTCATATGGGTACTCTTTTTGTAGATCTCGAAAAGAGCTTTCCGAATATATAAAGTTTGTGAATTTTGGATGAGCGGTTCAAAAGATAAATTGGTTTTTAATTGGTTTTATATTATTTAAAGTTGCTGACATCATCGTGAGTCACTTTGGACTAAGGTGTAAATATTTGGACTAAATTATAAATCATGAAGGTTATTTATGTATTTTCCATATTTTAAATAGCTTTTGGACTATTCTGTACCTAGTTAACTCGGCCTGGACTAAATTGTACTTTTTAACGCGTTTTTGGACTAAACCGTATTTTTCCCCCTAAACAATTCACTAAGTCCAAATTCTCAGCAAGTTGCAGTAACATGTTTGCACAACCTTTCAAAGTTGAATTTGTTTCTTTTGCATTGTTCCTGTAATAAGGTTTGTAGGAGTTCTTTTTTTTCCTCTGGATTGTACCTCTCATAGAGTTACTTGATTTCCACAGTTGTTGAACCCGACTCCTTAATTTATAAAACTAAAAACCTATTGTAGAAGTAGGATAAGTCAGGTTTGCCACAAATAAGACTTGTAAATCCATACTCTTGTTTACCTTGTAATTTTTGGAATCCAAAAAAAGTCATGAAATAAGTCTTGTACTTATAGTGATCTTCGTGTTTCGGTAAAAGGCGTAAATTAGTTGTATTGTAGCCAATATCATTTTCTTATTTTCTTTGTGGGTTGAAAATTAACAAATAAGTAGACTCTTTAAATTCTCATTTACGGTCTCTATTAACTAAGCATTATATAGTACAAATTTCGACTTTGTAATTAATATATGGTTGACTGCATGGTACAAAATAACAATTATATGAATTTTATAAAAGATAGCTCAGAAATATGTAGGTGTAGTTTAAAGTACATGTAATAGTCGATTCTGTTAGAGCACTGCTCGGTCGAACTCGCAAGCGTTGTTATCTCAAGCTTGTTTGTCAAGTTTAGTTGATCAAAACTATATACTTGATTTTTAGTCTACTTATAGCTAAGTCTCGGATTAGGATAGAAGTGTGTGGTTGAGCTTTAGACTTCACGGCGTTCATCAATTGAAGAAGAAGATCTATTGAAGAGCTTAGAGGAACTTCATCAACAAAAGGTATATGGAGACTGAAACTTATCTATCACTCAGAAGTCTATTCTATTCTATCTTCTAAAGAGATTTGATATTTCGATCCGAGTTTATCTCGCTTATCTATTTCTCGAAATTTATGTTGGAAGCTTTTAACTTTAGCTAAGTTCATCGTATTCTTGACGAGTTTAGTTGGAGATAATTTATTTGTTGGAAACTAAATATTAAGTCAAAAGATGATCATGTGAAAATTACCTTGAAACATCTTATATGATTTGTGTGAGACAGTCATTTGATGTCGACTTGGGAAGTTTCGTATTGATCGATTAATCACTTGAAAATAAATTGAAGCTAATGGTATGTGTAAGATTACCATCGTTTTCTTCCACGGATGTTTCAATGATTAAATGAGAGTTTTAGAACTACCATGTCTGGATATAATACAGGTTGTATACTTTGTATACTAACTGTGCAAGTCTAGTTCAGGTCCCGGAACTATTGTTCACGAACTCTGTTTGTGAATTGGTTTACCTGTGAAAAGGTCCGGAACTTGTGTTCGCGTACCTTATTTGCGAACGGGCTAGACAAGTCCAAGTCCAGAACTCCTGTTCACGTACGTTGTTTTCGAACGGCTGGACAAAGCCAAAATCCGGAACTCTTGTTCGCGTACTCAGTTTGCGAACAGAGCAGTTATGTTCTAAAATCGGTAAAGTGTGACTTTCAT
Organism: Papaver atlanticum; assembly: GCA_023531105.1. Lineage (NCBI taxonomy): Eukaryota > Viridiplantae > Streptophyta > Magnoliopsida > Ranunculales > Papaveraceae > Papaver > Papaver atlanticum. The sequence continues at coordinate 7,468,973 of JAJJMB010008592.1, read as the reverse complement.
ACTCATGAACTCAATATTCATTTGCTAACTTAAAGTCCCTGGAACTTTAATGTATTAAGGTATGTGAACTAGTTTTACAAACCGTGGCATTATGTTCATGAATTGGTTCTTGTATAAGTACTTTTTACAATTACAAACCAAACCGATTTTGTTTCAAATGGTTCATATACATGTTTCTATGAATTGATGAACATTTGAACAACTCTCTTGAAACACATTTAGATTCATTTGATTATCTGTCATGATTACTTGATCATCATATATGATCTAGAAGTGTTAGATGAATCTGGCTAAGTTATAAGTGTTAAAATGGCTAACTACGGTTAACTATTATTGACCCAACAAGTATACACGTTTGGGTACGGTTCATCCATATCTAAATATAAGTATATTTCATTTGTGTATATCAAGCTAATACCATCTAACAGTAGAGATTGATTGCTTAGTTTCTAAGAAGACTTAACTTGAATCTTAAATCAGGAGTTCATCTAACGGTGAATATTGAATGCTTTATTACTAAGCTATCTTAGCTTTGATTGTAAGCAACCCCGATTTGAAAGACTATATAAGAGAGAACTCTAGCATCTAGGAAACCTAATCTCGACACTTTTGTGTGTCCTAGTTGCAAACTAGAGTCGATTCTCCTTTAACCTAGGTTTTCCAAAACCATTATTAGGTTAACGACTGGAAGACTTCATTTGGGATTCGTGAAGCCAGATCCAACTATTTTCTCTGTAGTTGCGTATTCTGATCTTACTTGTTCTATCATATTAAGTTTTATCTTCTCTAAGATTTACTCGAGATTCGTCTCCGATAGGTAAGATATAAAAAGTAATCACAACAGTTCTTCATCTCAGACTCCTGTGAATCCACAATAACTTTTTTTGTTAATCAGTTAGGTCATTATGAGTTGGCTAATATTTCTAGGCTGCTCTTCGGGAGTATAAGACCGGATCATTAGTTGAGTTCCCTGTTCACCTTGATTTATCTTAAGACGGAAACAAAACCAATAATAGACATATCTGTGGGAGACAGATTTGTTAATAAGTCTTCAACTTTGGGTCGTAGCAATTCTTAGTTGTAGGTGAGATCAGCTAAGGGAATCAAGTGCGCAGAATCCGGCGTGGTTCTAGAGGCGTAAGGAACGCGACTGTACCTTAATCGGTGTGAGACTTGGTTAGGGCTCAACTAAATTCCAGTCTGAAGTTAACTTGTAGTAGGCTAGAGTCTGTAGCGGCTTAATACAGTGTGGTGTTCAAATCTGGACTAGGTCCCGGGGGTTTTCTGCATTTGCGGTTTCCTCGTTAACAAAATTTCTGGTGTCTGTGTTATTTGTTTTCAGCATTATATTTGTTTATATAATTGAAATATCACAGGTTGTGCGTAGTTCAATAAAACTTGATAAATCCGACCTTGTTTGTTGGATAGAACTTGGTTGACACTTGGACATTGGTCTTTGGTACCGTCCAAGTTATTCTTACATCAATCAGGCTCACGGATTTCTATTTGTTCGATTTGCTGATTGTATTGAGAAAGGGATAAAGCTCTTTGATATATTTCTTGATTGAGTCTCACTTTTACGTTAGTGCACTCAGAATTATATTGGAGTTTAGTCCATACAGATTTCTGAACGAATTATTGGGTGTGGTTGTTATACCCCCGCATTTTCAGATTCCTGGATGTATGAGATGTCTTCATTGCAAGTAAGCATCATGGGACAATAATACAAAATTATATTTCCTTTTTTATGAAGATCCAGCCTGATGGGTATTAACCTTATAAGGTTCCTAATATATGGTGTTTTGAAATTGAAATGACGATTTATGTTTCTGTTGCATACAAAATGAAATCAAATGAATAACTTAATCTACATTATAACAGTGAGTAAAAGAGAAGTTATTTCAAACATTTTCAGGATGGTTTTGGGTTGGTGGAAACAACAACAATTCATTTTTGTGCACAAGCAAAAGAAACTACTAACCATGGCCTGCAAAGGTAAACATAAACCATTATATTGGTAAAATTTGTTAGGAAATTCAGAAATGGTGAATAGGCTAGTAAAGCAACAAAGAACTTTAACTAAGAGCGAAAATTCTTTTTCAGTCGTCAACAAAGACTATATATAGCGATGCTTCCTTGATCATCTGCAAACAAAAAACAACTTTACAATTTCAAAAAGAGACATAAAACTATATCCATAGACTATTCAGGCTGTATTAAAAGAAGAATGATTGATAAACAAAAAATAAGTGAATACATATAAAGTGAAGATGGATTGGTTGATAAACAAAAAATAAGTGAATACATATAAAGTGAAGATGTATTGATAACCTGTACAGTTTAATGTACATTTCAGCTCCATAATGAGGATGATGCATAAATATTTTGGGTTCGTTTCATGCCTTCTTACAAAATAAAAACCAATGAACAATTTTTTACATGCAAAACTAACTTTTGGCTTCAGTCCATGCTACCCTACAAAACGATAACAAACAGTATATCTTGATTTACATGACAACGTTGAGTCAGGAATAATTTATTTCGAACATTTCCAAGATTGAAAATATTAAACTAAAATAAATTCTAGTAGTGATTGGAACAGGAAAACAACCACAATGGTCGATTTGGTTAAACACCGAAAAAATAAACTAAAAGGGGTTCGTAGAGTAAAAAATATCCCAAATCGAAGGGACTATTAGGAGAATTGGTTGTAACTAACAAATATGAAAGAGGATCCTTTAGGTTTCATATGGACTTCTCAAATAATGCTACAAATTGAAAAAGCGGGGGTATAACAACCACACCCAATAATTCGTTCGGCAATCTGTATGGACTTAACTCCAATATAGTTCCGAGAGCACCAACTTAAAAGTGAGACTCAATCAAGAAATATATCAAAGAGTTTTATCTTTATTTCTCAATACAATCAGCAAATCGACCAGATATAAATCCTTGCGCTTGATTGATATGATAAATAACTTGGACGGTACCAAAGACCAATACCCAAGTGTCAATCAAGTTATATCCAACAAACAAGGTCGAGTTTATCAACTAATTGAACTACGCACAACCTATGATATTTCAATTATATAAACAAATATAATGTGGAAAAGAAATAACACAGACAACAGAAGTTTTGTTAACGAGGAAAACGCAAATGCAGAGAAACCTCGGGACCTTGTCCATCTTTGAACACCACATTGTATTTAGCCACTACAGACACTAGCCTACTAAAGGTTAACTTCGGACTGGAATGTAGTTGAGCCCTAACCAAGTCTCACACTGATTAAGGTACAATCGCGTTCCTTACGCCTCTTGAATCCCAGCAGGACTCTGCGCACTTGATTCCCTTAGTTGATCTCACCCACAACTAAAAGTTGCTATGACCCAAAGTCGAAGACTTATAAACAAATCTGTCTCCCATAGATATGTCTATCCTTTATTCTTTTTGTTCCGTCTTTTGATAAATCAAGGTGAACAGGAACCAACTAATAATCCGATCTTATACTCCCGAAAAGCAGCCTAGAAATATTAGTCACCTCACAATAACCCAACTGATTAACATAAAAAGTTACTACGTAATCACAAGAGTTTGAGACGAAGAACTGTTGTGATTACTTTTTTAAATCTCGAGTAAATCTTAGAGAAGATAAAACTCAATACGATAGAACAAGTAAGATCATAATACGCAACTACAGAGAAAATAGTTGGATCTGGCTTCACGAATCCCAAATGAAGTCTTCAAGTCGTTAACCTAATAATGGTTTTGGAAAAATCTAGGTTAAAGGAGAATTGACTCTAGTTTGTAACTAGGACACAGGAAAGTGTCGGGATTAAGTTTTCCAGTTGCTAGAGTTCTCCCTTATATAGCCTTTCAAATCAGGGTTGCTTACAATCAAAACTAAGATAGCTTAGTAACAAAGCATTCAACATTCACCGTTAGATGAAATCCTGATTTAAGATTCAAGCTAAGTCTGCTTAGAAATTAAGCAATTAATCTCCACCGTTAGATGGTCTTAGCTTGTTACACATAAATGAAATATACTTATATTTAGATATGGGCAACCGTACCTAAACGTGTTTATTGGGTTGGCTCAATAACAGTTAACCGAAGTTATCCATATGAACATTTTTGTCTTAGCCGTATTCATCTAACACTTCTAGACCAATTATGATGATCAATCAATCATGATAGATAATCAAATGAATCTAATTGTGTTTCAATAGAGTTGTTCAATTATCCACTATCTCATAGAAATATTCATGAACAAATTGAAACAAAATCGGATTGATTCGTAATCGTACAAAGTACTTATACAAGAATCAATTCATGAACATTAATCCACGGTTTGCAAAGTTAATTTGCATCCCTTAAATCATGAATGTTTTAATTCATGAGTATGAGAATCATACATAACCGATTTAGAACTTAACCACTGTGTTCGCAAACTGGGTATGGGAACAGCAGCTCCGGACCTTGGCCTAGTCAAGCCGTTCGCAAACCCGGTTCGCAAACAAATGTTTCGGACCCAACTCAGGTAAACCTGTTCGCATACTAGGTACGCAAACAATAGTTCCGGACCTTCACCGGTAAATCTGTTCGCATACTAGGTACGCAAACAAGAGTTCCAGACCTAAATCATAACAATACATTTCGCATACTGGGTATGCATACCTTGTTGTATCCATACATGGGTAATTGTTATAAACTTTCATTTCAATCATTGAAACATCCTTAGAATATGACAATGGTAATCTTACATATACCATTAGCTTCAAGTAATTTTCTAGTGATCGAATGATCAATACGAAACTTCCCAAGCTGACATCAAATGACTGTCTCACGCAAATCATATAAGATGTTCAAGGTAATTTTCACATGATCATCTTTTGACTTAATATTTAGTTTCCAACTAAACTCGTCAAGAATATGATGAACATAGCTAAAGCAAAAAGCTTCCAACATATATTTCGAGAAATAGATGAGCGACATAAACTCAGATCGAAATATCAAATGTGTATAATGTAAAAGTTTATATAGCTATACGACTTAGTCTCATTAGAGGATAGAATAGAATAGACTTCCGAGTGATAGATAAGTTTTAGTCTCCACATACCTTTTGTTGATGAAGTTCCTCCAAGCTCTTCAGTAGATCTTGTTCTTCAATCGGTAAACGCCGTGAAGTCTAAAGCTCAACTACACATTCTATCCTAATCCGAGACATGTCTATAAGTAGACTAGAAATCAAGTATATAGTTTTGATCAACTAAACTTGAAAAACAAGCTTGAGATAGCAACGCTTGCGAGTTCGACCGAGCAGTGCTATAACACAAATAAATCCTGCACTAATGACTGAACAGAGCCGCCTTGCTAAAAATCAGAAGTTGCATGAAGAATAGTGGTTAATAACATCAGCGTTACTGAATAGCAAGAATAAGAGGGAAGTAAGAAATGGTTTCTGGTTAGGGTAAAAGTGTGGGTAAAATGTGGATTTGTGCCAAGGGAAAGCATAACAATCTTAAAATCTACTTCGGCATTCACAAACCTGTGAAAAGCTGCAATGACATGGGACTATTTCATTTTATGTGACAATAACAATGGAGGTAGTATGCAAACAGGCTACGTATTAAGCATTTATAGTACAAACAGGTGGGTGGTTGATCGAATACACAAAAATATGGATGAGAAGTCCATGGTGAGTGGTGTACCTATGATTGCAAAACGACGACGGAGCCAGAGTGACCAAATATAACTGTTGACCAAATATATATGTCAATCTTATTGCTAGGTAGAATTTAAAAAGACACAATGATTAGGGCCAAAAACATCTTTCCCAGAAATCGGAAGAAAAAAATTCAGAACTGTTTTCAACTGGTAATCGAAGGGGCACATCGAAGGAATTAAAACCAGTTGAAAAAAAAAAGGTTAGGGTTTATCATTTAGATACTGAACTATCACACATCTTTAGCTGCTTACACGGCATCACGCCACACTTTCTTGAATTGAACTTGGATGAAGAAGTCGAAGGAAGTTCTGAAAGTGTAAAGCCTAATAAACCCAAAATCAAAATCTATTTCTCTCGATCTCAAACTTAACTGTGTGGTTAATGATCTACTATCGAACACTTTTAAATTATGGTTCAACAAATTTGCAACTGGTGGGAGTAGAAACGATTGATTATGAAAGGTATTGAATCATATCTGTTCACCGATTAATGACCATATAAAAGGCTGATAGTCTAAATGCCCCTTTCTACTCGAAAATATTTACAATAACAATCTTGTTTTTTAAGTGAGACACGGATTTCAGTTGCGGGTATTTTTGGGAGATAAAATATAGAAATTTCATAACTATATAACATATATATGTGATGAAACTGAGTGGGGATGGAAGATCCTACCCATCAGTTAAAAAGATAGATATATCTCAGCCGTTGCGTGACACACCAAACACTAATGTTTTGTAAGCATAGATTCAATTGAAGCTCCTCGATAATAGAGTGTTGAGTCAACATGTATTTCATATGGAAAGAAGTAACCTTAAAAATAAAATTTCAGATTTGAGTTCCTATCAATAGCTCTGACCATTTAAAAACATTATTTTGTATGGCAGGAAGTTTTCAAGTTTTCATCAATTAGCTTGATAATTTAAAAATAAACTTTTGCGTAATTTTATTTTAGTAGGATTATGATAGGATGCCATCTAACATAAACATTTTGGTAAATAAATCGGGCGGCTAAACTCTGCCATCCCAATGGATCAACTGTATACTTCACGATCGGACGAGGCGTTAAATTTATAGTCTTACAAAAATAACTTTGCGTATACTTTAATTCAAAATTTCAATCTAGCTTACCCAATGGTTCAAAGGTGCACATGTTTTATTTTAATTTAACCTAACTTTCTTAGTAGGTTAAGCATGCACTTTCTCCTATGTTTACCCTTATAAATCTTTGCGCCTTTCATATGATTTTAGAAGAGAAAATGAGAACACTTCATAAAAAAAATCATGGATATAATAAAATGCTGTCATATAAGATTTCTGGATTCTCTATAGCTCTCTTATTGCTCAATTAATCTTAAAGGTTTTAGCACTAAGTTTTGCGCCTTCGGCATAATTAATTGCTTGTTTGATGGTCTACCTTTTGGTCGACAACACTCTCAAACCTACAATCATTTTCAGGTAGATCTTTCTCTATTAGTCTTCGTTTTTATTTGGTGTCCTAATTTGTATTTATAATCATCTCTGCTAGGTTCATGTTAAGTTGTTTGTATGAATATTAGATCTCTCCGTTCATGCTATGCTTCGAGAGATTGTTGGAAACTAAACCGGTTATTATTATTATTATTATTCACATTTCTTTACTTTGCAATCTTATTCATATATGTGAATTTTAATTGAATTATAAATGTTTTGAATATGGTCAGGTACATCCAATATGGTCGACAGTGCTAGTACCAATACTTATCTCCCTAGATCTGCGTATGTATGTGGCACTATGGGATACATATCGTAGTATTGCCATTGAACTTGGTTGGCGTCCAATCAGCCATGGGTTTTTAATTCCCTAATACTACTGGTAGTTGAAGATCAACTTTTTAATTAATTCTCCATACAAAGTACAATCATCAGCAAGGTTTTCGGTTGTTATGAGAAAACTAACGTTCTGCTTCTACTAATATAAATGCTTCTACTAATATAAATGAGTTAATGTGTTTTTTTTTGTATGTTTTTTTGTTTTTATAATAAAAAGAGTTATTTTGTAAAAGGGTCATATGTTTAATATGTAATTAGGGTCTGGGTCGTAAAAGATGTAGTTGATGCATTAGGGTCATAGACAAACCAAAGACCGTTATAAAACCGTCAGATGACTTTATATATTTCGCCAAACACCCTGACCTACGGTTGACGGTTGTTGACTGTTAGAAATTGTCAAAAACGTAAAATAAAGTGAGTTAGCAGGCCAATTTTTTCTCTTTATTTTCAGCTAGCCCACTCTTTCAAATCTTTAGTACTTTATCCATTTCAAAGTTCAGACATTTGCAGATTCTGTACTTTTATCTTTCCCACCGTTCTTTCAAACTTTCGTATAGGAGTATTAAATTTTTCAAGATTTATCAAGAATTGATAATGACCCATGAATTCAAAAGAAGTTTATGTTTGATGGATAATTTCAATGGATGATTATATCAGCTGGCATGTCAATTCTTGAAACTATAGGTATAAGAACACAATTCAATTCATGGAAGTGGAAGTGGAGCTTTATTATTCGATTAAAATGTCAGTTTTAATAAGTTTCTGAAAACAATAAGATCTAGAAATTTTTGGTTTATGTAGTAGTACCAATGATTTTACGGATTATAAGATGAAAGCAAAACAGAAACAAAAAGTAATAAATATAAAAACAACGATGTGGTCTTCTAGCATTGTTCATCAAGATTTTAGCCGTCATCCTCTACTTCAGTTAATGGAAAATTAAAATCATGTGCCCGAAATTCCAATAAAATTTATCCATACATTTGCTAAAAGATTTTATGGTCATGGCGATGAAAAAATATGTACCAAATACCTAATCATAATCAGCAGGAATGGAGGATTAACATCTGGATCATTTTTTTTTTACGAGTTCTCATCGTTTTAAGGGAAGAAGAATTTCTCTTTCTACACATTATTCTATAACCTTAAATAGCGATTGAGGGTCTAGTAAAAACAAAGGAAAATCATAGGGGTGTTAAACAAATAAAATATAAATAAGTATTAGAAAGTCAATATAGTTAGATCTACAGATTAGGATGAGCATCCGACGGCTCACACCCACGAATTCATTTTTTCTGTCACGCGACAGCGCAACTCGAAACATTTCAAGCATCATTATTGAGTCTACCAAGAAAACCGAAAACCATATCTAGCAATGAACATTTTGCATAACCCATCATCAAACACCACTTTCTCCCGTATCTGTCGATTCCCTCCAACAAACACAGTTGTTTTACACCACTAATCATCAGTAGTTCTTGATTCCCAAAGCCCAAATGGGCATCTTTTTCATTTCCAGAATAGCTATCAGAGTTTTTGTCCAAAAAATATAAATAGCTATAAGAGTAACATCAGAATTTGATAGTGATTGCTTATCATTCCTTAATAAGCTACCCTGTAAGGGTTTTGATGATCTTGTCAACATGCTATCATTCTCAAATAGTAAGAATGATGAAATCTCTGGTCCTCAAATTTGGTTTAGAATGCTTTTGTGAAGAGTTCTTTTAATGGCATGGAGAAGTTGAGTTTTAGAGCTTCTCAGGATATTAAGGTATATGTATTTTGCCACCGTATCTGAATTTGATGAGATTGGTTAGTTTGTGTAAAAATTTGAGGTGATTTCATTGGTTTGTATTGAAAAATGAGAAATTTGGCCGAAATTTTAGACTGTGTTGTTATTAATTTGTGAATAGATTTTGTATTTAACGGGAGTTGTAAAAACTGGATTGTTGAATTCATTCGATTATAACAAGTGCTTGATAAACTTTCGATTGTGCATAGTGCACGACAAGTGCTTGATAAAATTTCTGAAAGAACATAGTTAAGTTATCAGGCAAGGTTAAGATATAATGTCATTTAACTACTTTGACAAGGGCATTTTGGTAAAAAAAAATTAGACGGTCAAATTAGTCTTTAGTCAATCTACGACTCATATGCATCAACTGCATCTTTTACGACCCAGACCCTAATTACATACTAAACATCCGACCCTTTTACAAAATAACTTTAATAAAAATGTAAGTGTGTTCAGTTACTTATCCTCGTGTCCTTTAACTTTGTTTTGTTATCTTTCCTTTTTTTTCTTCGAAAAACCCTAATTTATATTAAACATAAAACCCACTACGGGATCGATTACAACATAGAGTCGGATAAAACGATCCAACAATCTTACAAGCATCAAAGCAATTTAAAGAGTTACAATAGAAGTTTTTCAACCGTTTTCTAACCATTCCATGAATCAGAATCAAAGGTAAAGTAACTAGGTTAAATGGTCATTTGTGGTTTGGATACAAAGCCAAACCTATTAACAAATCTGCATCTAGCAGAGGTGTTAGGATCATTGATAGATCCAACCATTTCTCAAGGTTTATATCAAGAACAAAGCAACACAGGTGGTGCATGTGTCTGAAAAACGAACTGAAATCGGTCTGTAAACTGCTGGAGGCGGTCTGAATCGGTATTGAAACTCGGTCTTGGATCTGAAAATTGCAAAGGCTGATGAAGAAGATGTTGAATAAGTCGACGACGGTGTTGAAGGTGTTCTTGATGTTGAAGAAGATCACCTCTCACTAAGACTAAAAACAACGATTACAACTAAAATGTTAATTAGGACCTAGAAAACAGAAAAACAACTCAAAAGAGACTAGAAATTGAAATCTAGATGGAGGTGTTGAGGTTGATGTTGGGGATGATCTGCTTAGACCCACTCCAAGGAGTAGATCTGAGCAGGAGGAGGTTTTAGTATTGAAGGGTTTTCAGAGTTTTTCCTTGGGAGGGGAGAGGAAGAAAGAGAAAGAGGAAGAGGAAGAGGAAGGGTTTTCAGCCAATTTTATTGGGGATGATCTGCTCAGACCCACTTTGTTTTGTTATCAATCTAAGAGTTTATCAACTCACAGTAATGTATCTAAATTTGGATCAATCTCTGCTTAAATTATCTTTCTTGTCTACTGAGCATAAACAAATACAACTACAGCCTATAGCGAACCAATTATCAAAACCTCATTGAACTAAATCAAAAATTGACTTGTTCACTTCTGGAGCCATGTTAGCATTTGGTAATGATCTCTTTTACCAAAATCCTCAAGCATTTTAAGGGCAAGTGAAGCAGTGTATGTATCCGATTCCGTACTAATTAAGCTGAAATTTTTCTAGGTATGCTTATAGATTCCTATAGTTTTAATATCAAGCTCCTTCCTAAAATTAACCAACTTCTACTTCCTAAATTCATAACTTAAGTTCGAGTCAACATGCTTAATTAGGAAACCAAAGAAATAGATACACATATTGTATTTTAATTAGATGGATGACCATGTTTTAAGATTTCCGATACATACACAAGCTCTCAAGTTAATTTTTTGATAAGTTTTTCAAGGGAGTCGGGGGTTTAAAACTAGAACCAATCAGAATTTGTGCTACACAGTGTAGGATGCAACAAAAGTAGAACCAATCAAAATTTTCTCGCTCTTAGAGAGAGTCCAAGGAATAAAACCTGGCAGGAACTGCTCACGGTTGTGTAGTTGTTTGAGAATTAAGCTGAACCCAAGCAAATTCCTCCTTGTAGGCAAGGCTTGTTTTACAGGAATCTGCACAAGTGTACACAGCTATCGTTGCCCAATCAAGTGAGTCTACATCGTTCTTCACACCAAAGAAATAGAGCAGCTGTGGCAAAATCTGTACACAAATGACATTAAAATACGTATGGACCTGATATGGAGATCAGCAAGGAGATAAAATGATAAACACAGAAAGCAAAAACGCATAACAGATGGAGGGAAGGAGACTATGGTTAACTACAGTTGATGAACCATAACAATCAACCAAAATCTTGGATTTGTGTAAATGCCAGTATTAGGGGAAAACATAGAGAAGCCAACTGTAGAATATAAGGCTGTTGAGTTTTCTAACCTGCATCTCAAAACATAGAGGACCATCACAGTAGTTGCATTTTGGAATATCAGCTTTAGAAGGACGTCCACTTGCCATCGGCCAAAGCGGTTTAGCCTTCGAGTCTTGAGTATACCTGTTGCCATGATATTACCAACCATGTTCACTTTGTGATACTTATATGCCTTCAAAAGATATAAGAATAAGTCGAAGAGAAAAAAGCAGATAGAATGTAAACATTATTTTGTGCTTCGTTTGGCAAAATCAAACCTTAATACTTGCTCAGGTGCTTTACCAACGCGCACTTGAAAAGAAGTCCAACTTCTTCTATCATCATCACCCTGTTTACCAGATCCAATGAAGTTTTAAGTTTTACAAAAGATAGAAACAGAGCTAGAATATCAACAAGAGTTCACATATTTTTTACCTCAAAATCACCCATCATTGCTTCAACAGCTTCATCCTTTTGTTTTGGAAAAACCAATGAGCTTGAGTAATCGTTTTCAGATACCTCTGTATCGTATTCATATTCAGCCTCATCCTCATTAATGATCTCGAACTCTGGCCAGAGGACATTGCTAGCTACAACTGCTAAACCACCAAAATTCTAAGTAATCAATTTAAAGGAAACCTGATTCGAGCCAAATACAAGACACAACCTTGACCGCGGCGGTGTTACACTACATGCTTAGTGAGAATCACCTGACAGGTCATAACTGCTAAATCACCAAAATACTTCCACCTACTTTATGTCCTTAATAATGAAAACATCCCAAAGTTTTAGGCCTCAGAAAATGTGAGATACACATTTTATTAAGAAGAGTGATGGTTTAGGCAGGGGATGGTGTAAGCAAACCAAAGGATGGATTCATCGTCACCTGTTGATCATTTTCAAGAAGTCCAGCTTTCATCCCACATATCAGGCATGAATAAAAGTGTAGATGGTGCGAAATGATAACCATGTTTACCTCCTCTATAAATGCTTCATAAATGTGGTTGTGTCCCACCATCCTAATAAAATACTAATTTTTTCTTTGTGACTACCAACCTTGGTTTGAAGTGGTTTTCCCATTGCTGGTGCTAGACTTTGAAAATTGAGATGAGATATTCATCTGCTTACACGCCTTTTTATGTACTGAAAGCCAGTGGACAGCCTACAACAGAAAAAGGCAACAGTTCCTCTTTAGGATTGACTTGGAAAATTTGCCAGAATATCCTCATTAACCAAAATTACCTGGTGTTTTTTTGAACAATAGCGCGCATTCCGGCAACGACTACAAACCTTGTCTCCTTTCCATGTACCACACCAATTACAGAGTGCAGCTAACATGACCAAGAAAAAGGCATGACATCATTAGATAGCAAGATAAGAAACATTCATTTTCGAGTAAATTTATACTGCAAATTTTAGGGTATCCACACACTATTTGGGTTATTATCCATACTAAGCTATAAAATAAGATAACAAGATACCTCCAACTCCAGACGATCTACTGATGGCCTTGTCCAATCTCGGAGGCTCACTTGAGTAATAAGCATTTGATCGAGGTAGCTGGCACCGAAGAACCTTCACACTACCTAAACACTTTCAGTGTTAAGAATTTTAAAGTAAATGTTGAATCAAGAAAAGAAGTGTCCTCTTAAAAGGCACCTTCGGCGCTGCTTTTCTGGTCGTCGTTTCCATTGCTGGTGTTGGTCTTGGAGAAGGCAGGTCATTGATGAACACATGAACACAAACAATGTTCTATGGAACGTCGACTCCTTTCCATTGATCGGAGCATAAACCTAGTAATCAAGGATCACATGTCGATTAAAACATACACGTTAAAACTTAACTTTATCTTTTTTTATGTCACATTTCTATAAGTACTACCTGAAGCAAGAACTGTAGAGGATCTCCACAAATGCCACAAGTACGAGACTTTTCTGATGGTAAACCAAGTGGGTCTAACCAAGCCTATTTAAAGAAAAGAGATCAAAACCACAAGAAAGATGAACAAAATCATAAGTAAGAAGCTAAAAATGCGTAGGTTAACAAAACATACAGGTGTTCCTCCAGCCTTGCTAGGAAAGAACTGAGGCAGAAGGGAATTAGGATTCTTCGGCTTCTCGACGAAACCTAGAGTAACAGGTTCTTCTTCCTCGTCATCTTCTTCTTCTTCATGGTCATAATCACCATCAGAATCTTGAAGAGAGATGGTGTTCCCAACTGAACACTGTAATACATCAATCTCTGTTTCTTCACTAGTTATGGCCACCATCTACAACGACAAAAAAAACATATTTAGATAACATGGACGAAAAATGTAAATCAATTTATCGATACACAAACTTAAAGTGGATTCTCATTTATATGATATAAAGGAAACTTAGATGGGATTTGAGCAACATGGTGTTCACTGGTTTTACCATCACCACCAAACAACACCTAAAGTTTGCTACAACTTAACTACTATGACCAAGTACTTACGAGATTGAACTACAACAAGGGAATTTAAACTAGCAATGTATACTAAACGCAGTATGTGCTAAGCACGAAATACATAAAGCGAGTTAACTTTGATGGAATCATCAATGTGTGATAACTATCACATTGCAAGAATACTTAGTTATATCACGAGTAACGTTCTGAAGACGGAGAATATCTTACTTTCTGGAGTATTTCTCTTTTACACCTGTCTTCTGCAAAAAAAAAAAAAAAAAAAAATGCTTTATATACACAAATAAAAATGGTGTTACATAACATAAATCGACGAGACAATAAAGAAGCTCCAAACTCATTTGGCATCTCTTGATGCTAATCTCGCATCATTGACCATGTCGAAACCCTGTTTGGCACATGCCTTTGCCTAGATGCAACTCTGAATGGACCACCGCATTTCTGGCCTATGTCATGTTGCCAATAATGCATAACTGTTGTGCATTATTACTGGGCCACTTAACCAGCCGGTCATAGACCTCCCTCACCAGCTGAAGTCGACGCCTCGTCGATTCTTTTTGTTGTAGGTAAGCCTGAATTTGTTCTTCAAATTGCCACAATGTAGTATTCTTCTCCCAAGAAGCTTCGGAGTCTGGTAAACCATGTCACTTTACCAAATAATAAGTTCTCTTATTCTTCTTGCTTTTCCCCTCAACTCGATCATCAAGTATACAGTTTACTTTCTTTTCAAATTGCGATCTTATTACTGGTGGTGCACACTTCGCTTGTTGTCTCGAAGTGTCCAGCAAATCAGGATGTTTTTTTTTTTAAGAAGCTGACAAGAAAAGTGGGATGCACTTTCAATCGTTCCGGCAAAATGAGTCTGTAAGCCACCTTACCAACTCTTTTCATCACTTCAAAAGGACCATCATATCTTGGAATTAGGCCTTTATGCACTGTCTTGCTAGAAATTTTCTTCCAAATTTGGGGCGTTAGCTTCAACAACACCATATCTTCCACCTCAAATTCTACATCTCTGTGACGTAAATCAGCATACTTTTTCATCCTTCTCACTTCCTTGGATAAATTATCGCGCGCTTGCTCAGTCATCTCCGTTTGAGACCTCGCATAGCGATATGTTGTTGGACATGAACCTTACTTCTTAGCCTTTTGAACCTCATGAGGGGTTAATGGTTGCTGACCTGTTGCTAACTCAAAAGGAATCAACTTCGTTGATAAACTCTTGTGTAAATTATAACAAAATTGGGTCGTGTCCAATAACAACACCCAATTTCCCTAGCTTGTAGTCACATAATGACACAAATACTCTTCTAACAATGCATTTATCATCTCCGTTTGACCATCGGTTTGGGGATGATTGCTAGTAGAAAACTTTAGTTCAGATCCAATCAATCCGAACAAGGCAGTCCAAAATTTGCATGTAAACCGTGAGTCTCTATCACTCACAATATCTTGAGGAAGTCCCCAATACTTCACTACATTATTGAAGAAAAGATCCGCTGCAACGTATGCATTACAAGAATGGTGACAGGGAATGAATGTATCATACTTCGAAAAGCGATCAACGACGACCATTATCTAGCTAAAGCCTTGCACCTTTGGCATCCCGTTAATAAAGTCCATTGACAAGCACTGCCATGGCTTGTATGGAATCGGCAAAGGTTGTAGCAATCCTACTACATTCCTCCTTTCCTTCTTATCCAGTTGACACACTAAGCATGTCTTCACATACAATTCAACATCTTCTTCCAACTTAGGCCAGTAATAGGAACAAGCTATCAAAGCATGCTTTCGTTCCATGCTTGGATGACCAGCCCAAATGGAATCATACGTCTCTCGCAAGAGTTCCCTTCTCAATCCACTTGAATAGGGTACATAAATTCTTCCTCCTTTGGCATAGATGACTCCATCATCTATCCAATATCGACGAACGATCCCATCACAGATCTGCTTAGTCAGACGCACACATGCCTGATCATTTTTTGTCTCTTCTTTGATTCGAGGCAACAACTCTGCCTCAATCGTGGTTAATGTCGCAACATATTCTACTACTAGCTTTCTGTTCAACGCATCTGGCACCAAATTAAGCCTTACTGGCTTATGCTCGAACTTGTAGTCGAACTCGCTCAAAAAGTCAAGCCACCTTGCTTGTTTTGGCGAAAGTTTCTTTTGGATGGTAAAGAACGTAATGGCCACATTATCCTTCCTTATGATGAAATACATTCCCAACAGATAATGGCACCATGTTCTTATGTAATGTATCACTTCCAACATCTCCTTTTCATGCACAGTGTATCCCCCTTCAGCATTGTTAAGCTTACGACTCTCATAAGCTACCAGATGGCCATCTTGCACCAAGACTCCCCCTAGAGCACTGTCTGAAGCATCAATGTGCACTTCAAATGGTATATCGAAGCTAGGCAAGCGGAGAACTGGTTCTGTCGAGACCGCTTTCTTTAATGCATCGAATGACCGTTGACACCATCATTCCATGCCCAAGATTTGTCCTTCCTCAACAAATCTGTCAAAGGGGATACTTTCTTTGAATATCCAACTATAAAGCGCTGGTAATAGTTAGCCAAACCCAAGAAAGAACCAAGCTCTCCTAGCTTCTTTGGCTCAGGCCAATCCATAATGGCCTCTACCTTTTTTTGGTCCATATGCACTCACTGAAAAGATGAGGGTACCCAAATACACCACAATCTTTTTATTTCAACCTATAAGTCCTCTACCGAGTGTGATCGTCTATGGACAGAGTCGATACAATACGACGATTCGGTTCACACTTCGTGTGATTGTCAATAGATACGAGCTCGAGACAATACAACAACAAGATAACTTTTGTGATTGACTATGGATACAATATCGAGACAATACTACAACAAAGTGTGATACTTGATAATAGGTTCAGCAATTACCAAACTCTATAGGATCACTATCAAGTATTGCGGAGTTAACTTATATGTGTATTTTACTTTATTATAATAAACAATTATAATGCGGAAATCAAAGTAAAAGACACAGCAATATTTTGTTAACGAGGAAACCGCAAATGCAGAAAAACCCCGGGACCTAGTCCAGTTTTGAATACTCTCATAATTAAGACGTTATACAAAATCTAATACCAACTTCGTATAGTTGAGACCAAGCAGACTACCCTTAGATACTTAGTTACCTCAGTATCCCTGCGCCTTCGACTTCTAGAGTCACGCACGTGAATAACAAGTCTTTTGGATCGTATTCCAAACAACAAATGAAGAATCAGTTTGGTAACCACTCTGATCAATCTTGCTACAAGATATAGATGAGTTGTTTGACAAAGACTCTTCCGTTTAATCTAATAAACTCCCTTGTCTGGTTACATCAATCACATTTTAACTACCAAAATAGTCAAGTAGATTCGCACTCAATCAAAATAAATCTCAAAGAAAAATATAGAGAATGCCGATCTCACGCAACTAATCATCGAATAAATCTGATTCTAGTTGGATCCCAGCCGATCAAGGTTTGTACACACAATTCACAAGATACAAAAACCAATAAGAAATCTTCTTCGTCTTCAAATGTTCTTTAATCTTCAATAACCTGCACAACACCACTTGAATCTCTTGTGCTCAATCACGCACAGAATGGAGTCCGTTAATAATGGATTATCACAAGATGTCTTTAGATCTAACAACAGTTCTAAAGATCTCGTCGATACTCTGATCTAGTTTTAGTGAATCTTATATCAAAAGAGAAGATTCTCAAGCATAAACAAACTAGGTGCAATCAAAGTTTCAACAACCGTTAGTCAATCAAATCAATCGAAAACTAATAACACTGCAATTATCTAGTTTCCAACCAACGGTACTCGTAGAGCTTCTTGATCCCACAGAAGTCTTCAAACGAACGGTCGTAAGGGATTTCACCTAATTAGGATACTTTCCTCCCCGATTAGACGGCGCCACCAGAAACAACAAATAATGAAGTTTTCCTAGCTCTTAGGATAATTTGCTAGAAATGCAAACTTAGGTATTTATAGACCAAGGATGTTTGGACACCAAGGAATTTCCAAAACCGAAAGTATTCTCAAGATATACAATGAATGGCAAAATTCGGTATTCCTAATTCCAATAAATGCTTGTCCAATATTTCCGAAATCTCTCAATAGAAAATATCCAATTAGTAAATGCACATTACTAATTTTTATTCTCTAGAGATATGCATTAATTGTTGGTAATTAAAGCATATAAAACCAAAAACCTTAATTAAAAGATTCTCAATTTATTTCGGCACAGGATCGCCTTGGGTACCAAGGAATATCTTTGAACAATAAATGATAAGAGTTACTGCTCGTGTTCAAAGTATGTTGACATATTTTCACTGCAAATCCTTATTTCATATTTACATGGATTTGCATTCTTGGAATCGGTCATACCACACTTCTAAACAAGTTTAGAATTGGTTTCCCTGTATTCCAAGACTACTATGTGATTAGTCAAATCAAATCAAATCACATACATGGGTTCAATCGGTTCTACCAATCACTAGGATCGGTTATACCTAACTATGGAATTACTTGTGATCGGTCACTAGGATCGGTTACATCAGTTACAAGGATCGGTTCCATCTACACATGGTATTACTTGTGATCGGTCACACCAGTTACCAAGACCGGTTACACCAATTACAAGGATCAGTCACATACATACTCATGATCGGTTACACCAATTACTAGGATCGGTCACACCAATTACAAGGATTCGATCATACCATCACATGGTGATTACTTAGGATCGGTTACACCAATTGACAAAAATGGTCATACCAAATCATAAGTCAGGCATTGTGATTAGTTATACCAAGATACATAACATAAGTTAAGATCGGTTCTACCATCTCACACATATTGGTCATCCAAAGATTTGCAATGAATAGACGAAACAATAAGCCTATTGATTTCCCTTTCGATTCACGAAACAAGTTCAAGAATGTACTTCCTTTAAACAAATGTAAAACATTGTTTCCTAGGATGAAATCTTCACCATAACCCATTCATATAATCATAATAATATATACAAGATTATGTCGATGTCATATCTACGAAGTTCAAAAGATAAGTGTTATACTTCGTAGTCTAATTCCTTAATATTATGATCATACTATGATGATCATGTCACATCACTAGAGTATTATAAAATATGTACACTATATACAGCTTCGCATTTATGTTTTCAATATAGCATAAATTGAAAGATACATCAGGAATAAAATAGTTCAAGTCAATATTACTAACCTCAAGTGGAAGGATGATGTCGTCGGTGTAGTTCGTTACTTCTTCACATTCTTCAGGTCTTCGGAGTAATACTTGTATGTCTCAACATCTCTAGACTTTCTAGTCTAACCTAAACGAAGTTGACTCTAGTATTTAATCAAGTGACTCTAGATGAGTTTTGATACTAAAATATAACAACCAAACTTGACATACCAACGCTTGGTGAGTTCAACCTTGCTATGCTCTAACAATCTCCCCCTTTTTCAATTTTAGTGACAAAACTCTTATTACATATGGAGCTAAACGAATTACAAAATAACTCATTCTTCATATGCTTGGTTCCAAGTTTTAACAGCACAAAAAACTGCATATATTCAATCAATAAATGCAGTTGTTGACATTTGAATAACAAAAGCTTTTACTCCCCCTAAAGGTAATCTATGTAAATAATCAATCTGAACATCTTTGTTATTCCCCTTTTGTAGTACAGAATTACTACACATAAATATGATATGTTTCTCCCTCTTAGTCAATGCTTTACTCTTTTGTTAGATATAACGTTTAAGCACAATTGTCCTTTCCTTAGTGATTGCAAATCACTTGTTTACTCCATATATTTCTTCCCATTTTTGTCACAAAATGACAAAGGTTCAAGAAAATAAAGGATAAACCGAAAGGATCTTACAAATCTAAAAGACTTGTAAACAACCCATAAGAGTTAAGCACGAAGGTTTCACATACCACTTTAGATAACCAACATTAAAACCGAAACTACAAAGTAATTTATCTTTAATATGTTATCAAGGAAACAATTTCCCAAAGCAATTTTCCCAAATAGTCTAACAAATCGACTAAAAAATTTAATTCCCTTGTTAGACCGATTGCATATGCACAATCGCTTGTTTCGATAAGACCAAAATAAAGTTCAGAAATAACTTTATTTTTCTCATCAGTATCTAATTATTCAAACAATAACTTAGACCTTTCCATTTAGACAAGACAAACACTAGGTTAGTTAACTAGTTTTTCTTGTCAAGGCATTCGATTAGACTTGAATAACCAAACCCTCCAATTTAATAAGTCTAACTAAGATCAGAATTAACTTAGTTTCTCTTTTCCGGAATCAATTGGACTAAACAAATGATCCCGTATTTTTGTTAAGCCACAAACAATACATACAAACCAAAATAAATTAACTTGCATAATTATTTTCTTAACCGAAAGCAATTGAAACAAACATACACATTATAGCACCGTAATTGCACCGAATTTCGTTAAACAAAAACACTTGATACCCAACAATAAAAAAGATACCAAACAATAAGCCAAAAGAATTGACACAGTTTTTCTTAAACAGAAACAATTGAATCACAAACACACACATCCATACTCAATATAATGGAACATATCAATTGTACCAAAATTTTGTTAAGGAAAACAAAAATATATACAATATAAACAGGCTTTTCTTAAAACAGGAAAACGATTAACTAACAAATTAGTTACCTCAAATTCCGCAGCCTCTTCTCCCCAGAAAGATACATCATTAAGCGCAAGTTCAAATAAGACTTCTCCCCCAGTGTGTTGTCATCCTCTCGCAAGAACAAAAGAACAACAACAAAAGCAACCTTTACCAAATAAAGGTTGAATCGGTTTTTAACTAATGCGTGCCAATAGAAAAATTTGAAAACCCGAAACACATATTGAAAAAGTGGGGGTATAACAACCATACCTAATATTTCGTTCGGAAATCTGTATGGACTAACTCCAATATAATTCCAAGAGAATCAACTAGACAGTTAGACTCAATCAAGGAAAGACATCCAAGAGTTATATCTCTTTCTCAAATCAATCAGCAAATCAACAGGAATGAATCCGTGAACTGATTGGTATGAGAATAACTTTGACGGTACCAAAGACCAATGTCCAAGTGTAAATAAATTTCAATCAACAACCAAAGGTCAAATTTACCAATTGATTGAACTAGGCACAATCTATGATATTTCAATTATATAAACAAATATAATGCGGAAAAGAAATAACACAGACACCAGAAGTTTTGTTAACGAGGAAACCTCAAATGCAGAAAAACCTCGGGACCTAGTCCAGATTTGAATACCATACTGTATTAAGCCGCTACAGACACTAGCCTACTACAAGTTAACTTCGGACTGGAATGTAGTTGATCCCTAACCAAGACTCACACCGATTAAGGTACAGTCGCGTTCCTTACGCCACTGAATCCCAACAGGACTCTACGCACTTGATTCCCTTAATTGATCTCACCCACAAATAAGAGTTTTTACGACCCAAAGTCGAAGAATTATAAACAAATATGTCTCCTACAGAAAAGTCTATTCTGATAGATAAATCTGTCACCCACAGAAGTACCTATGAAGTTTTTGTTACGTCTTTTGATAAATCAAGGTAAACAGTAACCAATTGATAATCCGGTCTTATATTCCCGAAGAACAGCCTAGAAATATCAATCACCTCACAATAACTTAACTATATGGTAGTAGAAGAAGTTATTGTGGAATCACAAAGAATGAGATGATGAGCTTTGTGATTACTTTTTATATCTTACCTATCGGAGATAAATCTCGAGCAAATATTAGAGAAGATAATACTTAATACGATAGAACAAGTAAGATCGGAACATGCAACTATATAGAAAATAGTTGGGTCTGGCTTCACGAATCCCAAATGAAGTCGTCTAGTCGTTAACCTATAATGATTTTGGAAAAACCTAGGTTAAAGGAGAATCGACTCTAGTCGCAACTACTATCACACAGAAGTATGGGGATTAGGTTTTCCAGTTGCTAGAGTTCTCCCTTATATAGTCTTTGAAATCATGGTTTGCTTTCTAAGTTAGCTTAGTAACAAAGTAATCAATATTCACCGTTAGATGAAAACCTTATTTAAGATTCAAGCTAAGTTTGCTTAAAACCAAAGCAATATCTCTCCACCGTTAGATGGTTTTAGCTTGTTACATACAAACGAAATATACCTTCATTTAGATATGGGTAACCGTACCTAAACATGTATATTGAGTTTGCTCAATAACAGTTAACAGAAGTTAGCCATATGAACACTTTTGTATTAACCACATTCATCTAACACTTATAGATCAAATATGATGATCAATCAAACATGAATGATAATCAAATGAATCTAATTGTGTTACTCATAGAGTTGTTCAATTGTATATATCTCATAGAAGTATATAAGAAACAATTTAAGCAAAATCGGATTGATTTATGAGAATCAATTCATGAACATTAAGCCACGGTTTGCAAAGATTGCATTCCTTAAATTATTAATGTATTTGTTTATGAGTATGAAAACATACTTAACCGATTTTAGAACTTAACCAACTAAGTTTGCAAACGGGTACGCAAACTTAAGTTCGGGACTTTGGTCTTGTCCAGTAGTTTGCAAACGGGTACGCATACTACTGTCCCAGACCGTAACTCAGGTAGAACCGTTCGCATACTGGTATGCAAACTTGGTTCCCGGACTTTAACAGTTAAAATCGTTCGCATACTGGTATGCAAATAAGGTTTCCGAACCTGAATCATACCACAGCAGTTTGCATACTGTGTTATATCCAAACAATGGTTAATTGTTCTAAACTCCTGTTGATACATGAAAATAATTATCCTTGAAAAGAGGGATCCCCTTAACCTTTTAGGAGTTCCTCTTAAGAGATGAATACTTGGGGACTAGGCCAAATCCATAGAGTAATGGATGATCCTAGCCCAAGAAGGGAAAAAGTGAAAGAGTTGGGTTTCACTCTAAGCCAAAAGCCCTTTTTATTAGTTCCATAATAACTTGGAGAAAAGGGAAGTGCTAGTTTTGTAATATATTGATCTTATGGGTGCTTCTTCATAAGAGGAGGAGGGGAGATTATTATAAAAGGAAAGAAAGGATACTTAGGAAGGGATTCTCAACTCATCCATTCTCTCTCTTCACCTTTAAGGGGGTTGGGCTTGCTGTGGCTTAGACTTGGACTTGCTTCTCCTTCCTACTTTTACCCTATCAACATTACAACCACAGTGGGAGAGGTTTAGTCTCTCGCCCAGCAAGACCCATCCGCTCAATTCTCACAATATGTTTATTTTCTCTCACCGTGTCTTTCCTTACTCTCCACAAGCCGCGTCATCCCTTCCAACCGACAACTGCACCTGTGTCTATCATCCGTAGTACCAGTACATCTCAAGACCATACCATCCGGAGTCCCAATTCTTCTCTCATCCGCAGCCATCCGCAATAATCTTCATAGCTCCACTAACACGACAAAACCTTAGCAACAAATCATCGTCACCCATCATCAACAGAAAGCTACAGGAGCAATTACAACCATTACCGCCTTGAATCCGGAGAATCTACACCAAGATCAACCCGGGTGATCTTCTAATCTTCCGAGCAGCTTCGATCTTTTCGCTCACTTACGCCTTGTCACACTAGCAACCGCTTCATCCCCTCCGATTGCATCTAACTACATCTACATCGCCTCCCTCTTCTTTGCTTGTATATGACTTATGTGATTTTTAAAGTGGTTGTAGTAAATAAGTGGTAATAAGATTCGTTCAACTCGGACTTGTGAAGAATAATTTTTAGACTTAATTTAGAAAACTAGAAAAATCAAAATAATGTTTTGGTCAAGATTATAAAAAGCACTGAGACAAAGGATTCCACCAATCTCCAATTTTTATGTGATGTAATCTAATCAATATTCATGCAACTCTTTACGTTTAAAGTGATTCTAATATTTTGAAAAAGTAGATTTTTGGAATAACAAGTGTATTTCGAAAGCATAGAATATCAAAAACATAGGTCTAAGCATAATTTATCAAGAGAAATCACAATTGTTTAAGAAAAATCATTCAATCAATTCTCAATCAAAGCAAATAATCATATAAGAAATTGCAAAAATTAATTAAATAGAAATTACCACACAAATCTTGGAAAATTGGCTTCCTCCATCGCCTCAGCAAAGGGTTTAGCTCCTCATGGTTAAAACACGCTCAAAAGAATAAATCATGGCTCAAAAGGTGTTTTTATTGAAGAGAAATAATAATACAGCGAATCTGCAACACTTAATGGTCGTTACAGAAATCACCGTTACAATCAGGTGCTGTTTATAAACGATAACTGTGGTCTGCTGTTGAAGAACGATACTACTTTGCGACTGTTCTGTGAGTCTTATGTTCTTCGGCTTCTTCTTTCCTGCACCAGCAGAGAGACTTCTCTGCACTTTCTTCTATGGCTCTGTTCTACCCCCTATTAACTGCCCAAACTCTCGACCCGCTCTCCAGGACTTCCACCAGCATATTTATACATAACAGGGTTCATATAACTCGAGAAAATCTTCAAAACCTAAATCTTTTTCTTTGGCCAAAAGTCACGGGACTTGGATATTTCTTCTCTTCTTTTCGCGTTAGCTGAGTTGTATACACTCCGCATAAGATAGAATAATGCCCTGGATAGAGTAAACTTCCTCACAACTCATCGTATCTTCCCAAATATATAACCAAAAGTGCCGGAAATAACTCCACCTCTGTTTTCTTCCAATCGACGGATACTTCCTTATTTATCGAATCCGAGGCTCTTAACAACCCTGTTTGGGTGTAATTAACTGATCCTAGTCACCCCAATGATCGAATCCGACCAAATCTCTTCTCAAAATCGATCCAAAATTCCCGTGAATATCTATCTCCCTGTTTTGCTCCAAACCAATAATACAACCCAATTTGATCGAGTCTGATGGACCTACCAACCCTGTTTAGTCCAAACAGGCCCTGAGCAAATGAAATCCGTGATTGAATCTCGCTAACCCACTTCCAAAATCCGATCAAACTTTTACGTAGGTGAAGGCTTATTTTTCCTGCCAATTTCTGGATGTGAATTGTTGAAGAAGAATTGCCCCTTATCCGACTGATGGGGGTGCGAATAGCATTTTAGGTGCAAATAGTAGATGTGGGGTACAAATAACGCATGTTTATTTCTCAAAAAATACCTACAAAGACAAAAAATACCAAAATAAGTACAAAAATGGTTACTAACAATATAGAAAATCGAGATCAAAATAGACACATAAATGCGTCTATCAATGACGGGATAACCAAATCGAGCACCAACCAAATCCAGATAGGAAATCGACTACCATCAACTCCGAGGAACAACATCCGATCGGTTAACTTGATATAGCAAAGCTCCGCGCCAAGTACCGCCGCTTCACCACATCAGTGCTGCTGAACTACATCAGCGTCGTCCGCTACAACAAGGCGACTTCTTCTCAGAACAACCATCACTCCTTTGCCCTTTCTGAGGAACAATAACAACAACCAAATCAGAGATTCATCAACAAAAAATCAATAGAACAGATAAGTTCAATCTACTTGTTGTCATTCACCGTAATAATTGATTAATTTCTGGTTTTCGGGAAAAATATTTTAGGGTTTTCATATACTCAAATTCGAGATTTCTTTCTAGTTTACGATCTGTTTTTAAACCTAAGATCCAATTTGCGATTATCATCTTGAGGGGAAAAAAAAAACTTTTGGAATAGGACATTTTTTTTGGAGTTGCTCGTCGTTGAGAGTTAGTATATCTCTCAAGCTTTCATCGTAATTCAAAATTATAGTTCAGTTTTGAAAACAGTGTATCTTAACTTGAAACCCCATCAAATTATTTTGAATTTGATTCATTTTCGATTTTCTGTAATCCGCACTTATACTTGTATTTGAGATGAATTGCTTCAGTTCTTGTATGTAGTGAAGTAATAAGGCAATCAACTGTTGAATTTCAGTAACTAATTAAAAAATTATGGTTCCCTGTTCTCAGAATCGATTATAAAGGCCTCTTGAATCGGATTTCGATTGATGAAGAAGGAACTTGTGAGGTCAAGGAAGAGCAGTAGCTGGAAATTTGTGAATGCATGATCACTTGAAGCTGCAGCTGCTTTGATTTTCCATGTATGGGAGCAGCATACAGCACCGCAAAGAGTGGTGTTGGTATAACATCTATGGAGTACCCATTAGGAGTGAAGTAGCAGGTACAAAGAATTGAGAAGCAGCAACTGTCATCAGCATCCGTGAAAGAATTGAGCTCAAAAGAGAAAGACATTTCAAATGTTGCTTAACCCATTAGGAGTGAAGTAGTATGATCCACCTGTTTTGTAAAGAACTAACAGCACCTGCGCCCTTCGTCCATAGCCGACTACCCAAAATATCGTTGTCGTGCTATCTGATTCACCAAAGCTTAAGAATTGCTTGAAATTGTCACTCAAGGAGTTGCGGTTCAGCTATCGATGAACAGACGATACAATGAGTGCATCTGGGTCTGGTGGTGGAATTGAAGCTGAAATGGAGATACAGTGAGTTTGTTGGTGAGATGCAGATGAAGAAACAGCTAGGATGAGTGCTCAGGATTACTGGAATGGAAAAAGGAAGCTGCTGCGTGGCTCGGATGGTTTGGTTGATGCTGTTATTGCAGAGCTGAAGAACATTGAACTGAAGTACAGCGAGAATGGAGACAAGAAAGGTGATTAGAGCTGGCAGTTGTGTTGACTGCTACCAATTACAGTTGAAGGCACTGGTGGTGTATGCAGTGAGTTGAGGTGTTGTTGGCGTGTGAACTCAGGTGAAGTCAGGGAGAGAATAAAGCTGCAATAAAGAAGAATGGGTTTTGAGATGCAGTGTTGTTCTTGATGTTACAAGGAATAAATAAAGGGAAAGGAGTTGAAGCTGTTGCTGTTGCCAGGGACTGTTGTGTGCAGAAGGTTAGAAGTGGCGTTGTTGCCTTCAACTGGGATGAGAAGAACATGGTGAAACTAGAGTTGCAACTCATATAGAGTATGGTTGTGTGCAGACTAAGTTGGTGTTGTGATGGCAATGATGAGCATAGGGATCTGAACTGATTGGAGTGGTAATGATGCAGAGGGAGCTGAATGTTGGTGCATAGAAATCTCAGAAATTGGGGCTAGGGATTAATGTTGAGCTGCAGGATTGAACTGCAATGGATACATGTGGTTTTTCGGCTGAGTTGCAGCTGCAGTTTAAAGCCGAGAAAGTGATGATAACTTCAGAAATAGAAAATGGAGCTGCTGCTTTCAGTAGCAGCTGGTGTTACGCGCAGTGCGGGCGATGACTGGAAGAAATGAAGCTGTTGATTACTAAAGCTGCAGGTGTTGATGCTGCTGCAAATGGGGGAAGATTAAAATGGTCGGGAATCGGCTGGAAATCAACCAGCTCAGCTAGCGGCAACACTACCAATGCTTCTCATCTCTACTAGACCAGCCCTGCTCTGAGAATAAGAAAAGCTTCAAACCGCTTCTAAAAGATAAGTACCTAATGTCTTTGCTTATTCTCACTTACCATTAATCTTTTGATCCTTGGTTGTTTTATAATACAAACCTTTGCATTTTTGGTCTTACTTAAACTGTTAGAATTGATTCAATAATGACGAGCATTCAACTCTGGTATAGCTTTAGGTTAGCACTTCATATCCTGCTTCTAATCAGTAGCATAAATACCTTGTACATCCGCCAAACTTGTTGACTGTTGCCCGCAGTAATTCTAGTTGATTCATCACTGTTAGCTTCTGCCAGTGATGAATGCCACTTGAATCATTTGTATTACAATGGATTTTGCCCACCTGTGTTATTTAACTTGAACCGAGCATGCAACTCCGTTTGATTCGCTGTTTGGATATATTATTGTTTCATTTTTGTCAAATGAAAGTCAAGAGTATGTGGTTGTCAAAGAATGGTTGTATTATCTCGCATTTACATTTTTCTTAATGATGTAATTTTGATAGTGGTAAGAATGAGGTTCGTAAGACTTGTGAAAGCAATTGAATTTAGATTTATTTAAACTAAAAGTAGAGAAAATTTAAATCCAAATTTGTTTTTTTTTTAGAGTGAAAATAACCAAGACACTAGATTCCACTATTACACATGAATAAATGATGATAAAAATTCCAAAACTCTAATTATTTTTAAAATCTCTGTTTTCTTAATTCACAAATTATCAAGCATATTCTCAAACATTAATTGTATCCCTTAAGCATAGATTATCTAACCAAAGCATAACCTATCTAATTGAATCACAACTAATTAGGAAAAATTATGCAAACAATTAAAATTCTACAAAGTAGTGATTGAGTGAATTATAAAATACAAATTAGAGAAAAATAGAATAGTTACCAATTATTCATGCATAAATAGCTTCCTCCGTGCCTTGATTACGCGAGAATTAGCTCATCATTATCATGGAAACATGCTCAAAATTCATCTTTATTAATGCTCAAAAATGGTTCACAAATGATGAAATGGGAGAAAAATGAATAAAATCGGGTTTTGTAACACTTATATTTGTTACAAAATCAATTGTTACAGAAAACGATAAAGGAATACCGTCACTGGCACTGTTGAAGAACCACGGTCTTTAAGGGTCTTATGTTCTTCGTACCTTCTTCACCAGCAGAAAAATTGTTTTTTCCTGTAACTTTTTTTTCTCGATTTTTTATGCTCTAAACGTCTCCCTATTCTCCCCCTAAACTCTCTCCGCCAAAATGAGACCCCAATCAACCTATTTATATTAACCAACACCAAGAAATCTCGCTAATAAATCCAAAATATTTTCTTTTACTCGGGGATTATATTTACGTGATTCTTCCCTTGTTTATCTCCTCCACGCATCTGTTTTATCTCCACACACTTCCTGCACTCTGAAAAGATGTTAAACTCGCTCTAATCTTCACGCAATCTTCCACATAATCTCATAGACACGTGATATTCTCGTTTCTCCCTGTTTTCTTCTTGCGGATTACTCGGCCAAATTCGGTCGAACCTAAAGCCCAAAACATGTTTATTAGGTTATATAACAACTACCCATAAGAAATCAGCCCTTTAGTCTCTTCATAACATCATCAAAAATCAATCGACCCAACTGCCAGTGAAGAAAAGAAATTTCCCGCCAAAATCCATTTTCAAATGATGAAGATGGGTGCTAAAGATGAATTTGGGCTACACATAGCCATGGGTGCCCCTTATCCGCTGCTGGAGTCCGTATAACACTTGTCCCTTGGGGTGCATTTAGATAACTTTTCGAGCCGATTTTTCCAAAAATGTTTATTCCCCAAAAATACCTACACACACACACAAAATACCATAATAAGTACAAAAATGGGTACTAACAATATATACAATAGAGATGAAAATAGACACATAAATGTGTCTATCAAATGCCCCCAAACTTATTATTTTCTAGTCCCGAGCAAATCAAAAACTACAAAAATAAAATCCTAATTCACTGTCGCAGGTATCGCGATTGCACTTAGCGTGTGCAATAAGCCTTTGAACCCCTAGGTGGCCCTAGTGGCCGAGTTATAGTCTCGGGAGGGTTTACCAGAGGTGTACCCACAAAACCTTTACTCCAGACCCTAGCTATCTACGCAGAACCTTGAAATGGCACTAAAGAACCTCCTTGGTTGGCATACTTATTGATTACGGGAGGAAGTACCCTGATGCGAAATTCCAATTGATGTACACGAGTTTGCACTAAAATTCGTATATAAGTGACAGAGCTCTACTCAGATAGTTTCACTATGGACATCAATATCCGGAGTCAACAAATCACATGGAAAGATTAAGAGATGGATATAGAAAAACATAGATGGTTTTGATGTTGACTAGGTGAACGGTGTTTTCTCATATCTGTCTGAAGGCCTCCGCCAAGATGAACCTATCCTAATGGACTGAGATACCGGTCTGACTAATATCAACACAACTGGCATATACAAGGGGACCAGTGGTCAATAACCCTAATTCTAGATCAACTCGTCTGGCATATACAAGGGAACCAGCGGTCGATTTATTGAACACACATTTATTATTTATTTATTTAGAACTAACAACATGATTAGATCTTGTGGATCCAAGCGCATGCTTTCTTGTCAGCAGATTACATGGTAATTCCCGTGGATCCTGCATTCCACGCTTGTTTAGGCGACGGAGACAGGGAGAACACACACATATTGCTATCCAAGTGTTAAAATTTATTCTGATTGGTCTATTGGTCTGGTTTTGTTCTTGTTGTTCTTTTTTTTTTTTTTATTATTATTTTTTTTTTTTTTTTTTTTGCTATCTCAATCACTCTATTTCACCCTAGCATTGGTAACAACTTGAATCGTGAGCCCCACCTAATCACTTAGAGAAACATATTTTAAAAAGAAAATAAAAACAGAAGTGAAAAGGACTCATCGAGATATGGCGAAACTATCATGTTATTTCTAACACCTGAGCTCTGTGCTTTTACGAATAGACTCTTATAGATGTTTCCATCTACTCAGATTGGTTCCTCAACTCCTAAAACTAAAATGCTTCCATCCACTTAGGTTGGTTAGTGCCATCCTTAATAGGCATAAATTTCTAGGCTCTGGAGTTTATTGCAACTAAAAAGTTTTTCCCATACCCCCAAACTTAAATCTAACATTGTCCTCAATGTTTCTAATGAAAGAGCAGTACCAAAAATAACACAAAGAGAAGTTGGAAAGATAGTACCTGGGTGAAGAGAGAAATCAAAAACTAATATACAACATACAATGACCCCGATGGTCAATCAAGGGTAAGCAGGGTCCTCCAGAGGGACCTCCTCAACATCACCTGTAGGAAAGGGCTCTAAAAAGGGTTTCAATCTCTGACCGTTAACCTTCGAAGAACCATCCGGTGTCTCGATCTCAACAGCTCCATGAGGAAAAACAGTACGGACCACAAAAGGACCGGTCCACCGAGAGCGCAACTTCCCGGGAAATAGATGCAAATGAGTGTCATACAGAAGAACTTTTTGACCTGGAGAAAATGACTTCCGTAAAATATTCTTATCATGCACAAGTTTCATTTTGTTCTTATACTCCTTAGCACTATCGTATGCATCTCTACGAATCTCGTCCAACTCATCGAGCTGGAGCTTTCTGTGAGCTCCTGCCTTGTCAAGTGAAAAGTTTAGCTGCTTAATAGCCCAATAGGCTTTATGCTCTAACTCAACAGGCAGGTGACATGCCTTGCCAAATACTAAACGATAGGGTGACATTCCAATGGGTGTCTTAAACGCAGTACGGTAATCCCATAAGGCATCAGTAAGCCTCAATGGCCAGTCTTTCCTATTGGGATTAACTGTTTTCTCTAAAATACGCTTAATTTCCCTATTGGAGACCTCTACCTGACCACTAGTATGTGGGTGATATGGGGTAGCTACTTTGTGGGTAATACCATACTGTTTCATTAAAAGAGCAAATGGTCTATTACAAAAGTGTGAACCTCCATCACTAATTATAGCTCGCGGCGTACCAAAACGTGTAAGTATATTTTCTTTCAAAAACTGGACTACGACCCTATGGTCATTGGTTTTACATGCAACCGCCTCAATCCACTTAGAAACATAATCTACAGCGACAAGGATGTATAAGTTACCAAAAGAATTAGGAAACGGACCCATAAAGTCAATACCCCACACATCAAAGACCTCAACAACTAATATAGGGTTCAAGGGTATCATGTTCCTACGGGAAATGGTTCATAATTTCTGGCAACGTTCACAAGTAACACAGTAACTGTGGGAATCTTTAAACAACGAAGGCCAATAGAATCCACACTGCAATATCTTAGCAGCAGTCTTCTTAGCACTAAAATTACCCCCACAAGCATGATCATGACAAAAGGAAATAATACTTGACTGATCAATTTCATGTATACATCTCCTAATAATCTGGTCTGGACAATACTTAAACAAATAAGGATCATTCCAAAAGAAGTGCTTAACCTCAGCTAAAAATCTAGAACGATCTTGTTTACCCCAATGCTGGGGAATTCGACCAGTAACAAGATAGTTCACTATATTCGCATACCAAGGTAATTGGGTAACAGAGAACAGTTGTTCATCAGGAAAACTGTCTCTAACAGGAGGAGAATCATCAGGGGTATCCATAACAAGCCTAGACAAGTGGTCTGCTATTATATTTTCTGCACCTTTTAAGTCTCTAATGTCTAAGGAAAATTCCTGCAACAAAAGGATCCATCTAATCAATCTAGGTTTTGTATCCTTCTTGGAAAGAAGATACTTCAAAGCAGCATGATCAGTGAAGATTATAACCTTAGAACCTAAGAGATAGGATCTAAACTTGTCTAAGGCGAACACAATGGATAACAGTTCCTTCTCCGTAGTAGTATAGTTCAACTGGGCATCATTTAGAGTTTTGCTAGCATAGTAAATCACATGGAGTAATTTGTTTTCTCGCTGACCTAGCACAACACCAATAGCAAAATCTGAAGCATCACACATGATCTCAAAGGGTAGGTTCCAGTTGGGTGCCTGGACTATGGGGGCAGTAGTGAGTAAAGTCTTAAGCTTCTCAAAAGCCTCTAAACAAGCATCATCAAAGACAAACTTAACATCTTTTGCAAGCAAATTGCAAAGAGGTCTAGAAATTAAGCTAAAATCCTTAATGAATCGACGATAAAAACCTGCATGCCCTAAGAATGACCTAATATCTCTTACGGTTTTTGGGACCTGTAAAGTCTTAATAAGGTCAACTTTGGCTTTATCTACCTCTATACCCTTAGATGATACGATATGCCCTAAAACAATTCCTGAACGAACCATGAAATTACATTTCTCCCAATTAAGCACTAAATTCTTCTCCTTACACCTAGTCAAAACTAATGACAGATGATGCAAGCACTCATCAAAAGACGAACCAAATACTGAAAAATCATCCATAAAGACCTCTAAGAACCGTTCTACCATGTCAGAAAATATGCTCATCATACAACGCGGAAAAGTTGCAGGGGCATTACAAAGCCCGAAAGGCATGCGTCTATACGCGAAGGTACCAAAGGGACAGGTAAAAGTAGTTTTTTCTTGGTCTTCAGGGGCAATAACGATCTGATTATATCCGGAGTAGCCATCTAAGAAGCAGTAGTGACTATGTCCAGCTAATCTCTCTAGCATTTGGTTGATGAAAGGAAGGGGAAAGTGGTCCTTCCTAGTGACCTTGTTCAATTTCCTATAGTCAATACAAACACGCCAACCCGTGGTCACTCGAGTTGGGATTAACTCATTATTTTCATTCTGGACTACAGTAATACCGGATTTCTTGGGGACAACCTGAACAGGGCTGACCCACTTGCTGTCTGAAATAGGGTAGATAATGCCTGCATCTAACAACTTAAGAACCTCGGTTCGAACTACCTCTTTCATATTAGGGTTTAGTCGACGTTGCATCTCCCTAGAAGGTTTGGTTTCTTCCTCTAAATAAATCTGATGCATACAAACTGTAGGACTTATACCCTTAATGTCTGCTATGGTCCATCCTAAAGCTTCCTTGTTGTTTTGAAGAACGGTTACTAATCTACTTTCCTGATCACTATCCAAGTTGGATGCTACAATCACAGGTAAAGTTTCAGCTGGGCCTAAAAACACATACTTCAAGGTATCTGGTAATGGTTTAAGGTCCAACTTAGGAGGCTTTCCTAACGAAGGAACTAGAGTAGACTCAGAAACTGGTAATGGTTCGAACTTATATTTCCAAACATTGCTAGTGTCAAACAAAGGGGTTGAATCTAACAAAGCATTCACCTCATTAATCACATTACCATCATCAAAATCAATCCCAAAATGGGCTAGGCATTTCTCTAGTGGATATTCTAACAAAGTGTTTGGTAATGACTCCTCGACTAATGTTCCTATCATGTTGACCTCTTCTATGATCGAGTCATCACGTTCAGAGGGTAGCTTACTAATATGAAAAATGTTCAGCTCAATGGTCATGTTACCAAAAGACAGATTCATAATACCGTTTTTAGATGTAGCTAAAAACGGGCGACCTAGAATTACCGGTATCTGGTTTTCTGGGTCAGGGACAGGTTGGGTATCTAGGATAACAAAATCCACTGGATAAATAAACTTGTCGACCTCAATAAGAACATCCTCGATCACACCACGAGGAATTTTTACGGACCTATCAGCTAACTGAAGTGTTATCTGGGTAGGTTTCATCTCACCAAGTCCTAGCTCAAGGTACACATGGTATGGGAGTAAGTTCACACTGGCTCCTAAGTCAAGCAGCGCTTTCTCAACACGGTATTTCCCTATTGTATAGGCAATGGTAGGGGAACCTGGGTCTTTATACTTAGGAGTAGTAGTATTCTGAATAATAGAACTCACATGACTAGCTAGGAAGGCCTTCTTATGGACACCGAGCTTACGCTTTCGCGTACACAAGTCCTTAAGGAACTTGGCATAAGGAGGAATCTGCCTAATTGCATCTAATAATGGAAGGTTGATAGTTACCTGCTTAAAAACCTCCAATATGTCATTAAAAGTGGACTCCTTCTTAGTTGGTATCAGCAATTGTGGGAATGGGGCTCTAGGAACAAAGTTTGGCTTATCAGGGGCCTTATCAGTCTCCTTAGAGGTTCCATCAATCTCTTCAGCTTCTGATTCAGAAGGGTGAACTACAGCATGTTCACTATCAGGCATGGCAACCTTATTGTCTATTTCTCTACCACTCCTAAGGGTTTTGATTGAATTCACATGATCAGATGATCTTTCTCCTATTTCATGAACTTCTCTAGGATTAGGTTGAGTTTGACTAGGAAAACTCCCAATATCTCTCTCACTTAGAATCTTAGCCATTTGACTAACTTGAAGTTCTAACTTAGCAAGAGATTTTGCATTATGTTGAAAATTATGCTTGGTTTCCTCTTGAAAACTAGCCTAGTTCTTTAGTAATACTTCTTGGGTCTTTACGAACATGTCCTGGCTCCTTTTTAATAAGCTAAGAGATTCCTCTAAGCTAGTTATTCTATTCTCAGAAGGGTTCTGGAACTGGGCTTGACCCGAAGGGTTCTTATTATAACCAAAACCTGGGGGAGGCTGAGAATTACTAGACTGTCCTTGACTTTGTCCTTTAGACCAAGAGAAATTAGGATGGTTTCTCCAACCAGGGTTGTAGGTCTCGGAGTAGGGGTCAAACTTCTGTCGGTTTTCAAATCTAGCATTGTTATAGACAGCATGGGCTTGCTCTTCACTATCCTGACCTTCCCAAAACGAGTTACTGGGTTCTATTCCACAACTAGAGACTTGGGAGGCTCTAATCCTATTATCAGGTTCAACAAAAGACTTATGTTTAGATTGATTCAATTCCAAAGCATCTAACTTTTTAGACAAAGCAGTAAACTTAGCATCAGACCCAAAGCCTGTATCAACCACATTGGTGCTACTTCTATTGATCAAGAGTCTTTTAGGGGGTTCAACACAAGATTCCCACTGTTGGGATTTTTCAGCGACATCTTCTAAGAATGAAAACGCATTATCAACATTTTTACTAGTGAACTCACCAGCGCAAAAAGACTCGACCGTGGCTTTGGTCGAATAATCCAAACCATCATAAAGAATCCCTACTAGTTTCATTTTGTCAAACCCATGGTGAGGACATTGGGATAAGAGATCATTGAATCTCTCTAAAAACCTATAAAGAGATTCTCCCTCTTGTTGTACACTAGCACTAATTTTCTGCCTAACTGCTATAGTTTTATGCTTAGGGTAGAATTTAAAATAGAAGGCATCAATAAGTTCCTTCCATGTTTTTATGGATTCAGATGGTAGGTTGTTAAGCCAGGTCTTGGCTTTATCTCTCAGGGAAAAGGGGAACATCCTAAGTTTCAAGACTTCTTCACTAAGGTCTTTAATATTAATTGTTCCACAAATTTCTTCAAAGTCCCTAATGTGAAAGTAAGGGTTTTCATCATCTTTACCTAAGAATATAGGGATCATCTGAAGAATACCAGGTTTCAACTCATAACTAACCGTAGAGGCTGGCAACTTAATGCATGATGGTCGGTTGGTCCTAGTTGGGTACATGTACTCCTTCAAAGTTGTCATTGTTGGCACAGTAAAAATCCTAGGGGTGAATTCCTCACTAAGACTTAAATTCTCAAAATTGAAGTTTCCGAAAACAGGGCTCTCCAAAGAAGAGTCTTCGAGCTCCCCGTCTTCAAAAGAAAAACCTTTAGGATCGTCACTAATCAAACGGCCAAAAGTGTCTCTTTTCCAAGCACGCTCACTAATGGACTTGAGCGATTTTGGCATACACTAATAAAAAATAAAAATAAAAATAAAAATCCTAAAGAAGGGAGGTTCTAAGCAAACACACAGCAGGCTGACTCCACCAAAGCAAACCTAAAAATTTCTAGTAAACAACAAGCATGATGGCTCCACTTAGATTGTTTCTAGACCAGCTCCTAATCTTTCGAAAAGGAATTCGTTACAATTTAAGCAAACCTCTCAGGATCGATCCGAATAAAGTGAGTCGAAGAGAAGTAGGGGAAGCTCAGAGGAGCTTTGATACCCCCACCTCTTTGGCAACGCTTCCTTGGGTTACAAGGCGGCTCTAATCGACTCACAGTAATCTTCCTGAACTTCAAAGTATGCTTAAAAGAGTAACCAATATTTTTCGAACGACTTTCCTATTAAGCTCGTTACCCTATAGGTCTCGTTCTAGTCAATATTTTAGGTTTGGGTTCGCTTAGGTTATGTGTTCCTAAGGCGGGCAAGAAGAGAACGGTGATGAAATCCGAACCCTTATCTTGTATGGCCTGGCCTTGCCCTTTACTAGGAAATTAAAGTCCATATTCAAAACCTCAACATATATGCACCTTAAGGAAGACAGTAAACCCGCTGACAGGGGATTCGCGGGTGTTTAGAAGCTTACCTCCCGTATCAGACGGGCGATGAAACGGTTGTAGTCGACTCGGGCCACGACTCCTATGTCATGTACAAACCCGAGGGGCCGAGACGATATCGTAATCGTAGTCCTTCCCTGCAAACAGTTTATATTTAAAATTTTACCCTTCCGTAGGGTTTTAAAAAAATAATTAAAGTCCAATGTTTA
>JAJJMB010008592.1:7399860-7421676 GCA_023531105.1 Papaver atlanticum | reverse complement strand
AGTGGCGTTGTTGCCTTCAACTGGGATGAGAAGAACATGGTGAAACTGGAGTTACAACTCATATAGAGTATGGTTGTGTGCAGACTAAGTTGGTGTTGTGATGGCAGTGATGAGCATAGGGATCTGAACTGATTGGAGTGGTAATGATGCAGAGGGAGCTGAATGCTGGTGCATAGAAGTCTCAGAAATTGGGGCTAGGGATTAATGTTGAGCTACAGGATTGAACTGCAATGGATACATGTGGTTTTTCGGCTGAGTTGCAGCTGCAGTTTAAAGCCGAGAAAGTGATGATAACTTCAGAAATAGAAAATGGAGCTGCTGCTTTCAGTAGCAGCTGGTGTTACGCGCAGTGCGGGCGATGACTGGAAGAAATGAAGTTGTTGATTACTAAAGCTGCAGGTGTTGATGCTGCTGCAAATGGGGGAAGATTAAAATGGTCGGGAATCGGCTGGAAATCAACCAGCTCAGCTAGCGGCAACACTACCAATGCTTCTCATCTCTACTAGACCAGCCCTGCTCTGAGAATAAGAAAAGCTTCAAACCGCTTCGAAAAGATAAGTTCCTAATGTCTTTGCTTATTCTCACTTAGCATTCATCTTTTGATCCTTGGTTGTTTTATAATACAAACCTTTGCATTTTTGGGCTTACTTAAACTGTTAGAATTGATTCAATAATGACGAGCATTCAACTCTGGTATAGCTTTAGGTTAGCACTTCATATCCTGCTTCTAATCAGTAGCATAAATACCTTGTACATCCGCCAAACTTGTTGACTGTTGCCCGCAGTAATTCTAGTTGATTCATCACTGTTAGCTTCTGCCAGTGATGAATGCCACTTGAATCATTTGTATTACAATGGATTTTCCCACCTGTGTTATTTAACTTGAACCGAGCATGCAACTCCGTTTGTTTCGCTGTTTGGATATATTATTGTTTCATTTTTGTCAAGTGAAAGTCAAGAGTATGTGGTTGTCAAAGAATGGTTGTATTATCTCGCATTTACATTTTTCCTAACATGCAAAGACGCAACTGTTCTCACCATTAATGAGTACATGCGCCTATCTCATGTATTTAATATAAAAATACATTGATATTAAATACATCGATTGCCGTGTCCAACAAGCATAAGATTGATGATGTCTTCAAACAACTTTTCATCGATCGTCGTACTTGGTGTCGTATATTGATCTGTGAAGTGATCAAGCATAAGATTGATGATAGCGTTTTTATCAAGTATCCAATTGTTTTGTTGAGCCTGGAGTTGTTGAATGTTGTTACAGCTTCGATGAATTGTTGCTTTGGTGTGAAAGAAAGATGTGTTGCGATAACCTGTTTGTAGCCATTGTATTCTGGATTTTCGTTGCCAGTAGGTTGCATGACAGTCTAACAGGGAGAGATGATCTATACGAAACTGTTTTTCCACAAGAAGCCACTGGTCTAGTGTTGGTCCTGTTTGCGTAGCACACTGATGTTGCGCCTGCTTGATTTTGGCCGTTGATTTCTTGATAAGAGTGGGTAGGTGGCCGAAGTTAGTTTTACTCCAGTCCATCAGGGTTTCACTCGTTGAGATTAACTTCAGTTGGAGGTTTAAGTGAGGGTCTGGATCATGTAATCTGTCCCATGCTGAGTTTACCACTTGATATAATTGAGGGTGAGATAGCCACATATGATCAAATTTGTAGTTCTTGTTTCCTTGCCAGCCCAAATCTTTTGTTTGTAGCAGAATTGGTGCATGATCTGAAGCAATTCGTGGTAGATGCGTGATTGTTGCATGTGGGTTGGCAGTTCTCCAGTGTTGATTGGATATAGCTCTATCGAGCATGGCACCATTAATTATGACCCCACATTTCTTTGTGAAATTTAAGATTTTGTGTTTGAGATTTTCAGCATTAGGATTAATATTCTCATACATTTTCAAATTCCTTGTCAACCACAGCTCCAAAATTAAAGAGAAATCACTTATATACCATATATGTCTGATTGCAGCACTTTGGTTTTAACACATGCAATTACTTCATCAAATTTTGTAGGAATAGAAAAATTGAACATACCTCCAAGCCAATTAATGAATGTATTTCCTTTAAGCAAATGTAAAACATTGTTTCCTAGGATGAAATCTTCACCATAACCCATTCAAATAATCATAACAATATATACAAGATTATGTCGATGTCATATCTACGAAGTTCAAAAGATAAGCGTTATACTTCGTAGTCTAATTCCTTAATACTATGATCATACTATAATGATCATGTCATATCACTAGAGTGTTATACAATATGTACAGTATATACAGCTTCGCAGATATGTTTTCAATATAGCACGACTTGAAAGATATGTTAGGAATGAAACAGTTCAAGTCAATATTACTAACCTCAAGTAGAAGGATGATGTCGTCATTGTAGTTCGTTACTTCGTCACATTCTTCAGGTCTTCGGAGTAATACTTGTATGTCTCAACATTCCTAGACTTTGTAGTCTAACCTAAACGAAGATGACTCTAGTATTTAATCAAGCGACTCTAGATAAGTTTTGATACTGAAATATGACAACCAAACTTGACATACCAACGCTTGGTGAGTTCAACCGAGCTATGCTCTAACACGCACCCTTGCGGTATCACATGGCTAAGGAAAGTGATTGTGGTCTGGGCAAACTCACACTTTTCCTTCTTCACATACAAACTTGCCTCCTTAAGTTTTGCAAACACTTTGCGAAGATGCATCGCATGCTCTTCCAAAGTCTCACTGTAAATAACTATGTCGTCCAAATATAGTACTACAAAGCGGTCAATATACTCAGCAAACACATCATTCATCAGATTGCAAAAAGTTGCAGGAGACTTTGTCAAGCCGAATGGCATTACACAATACTCATACGAGCCATACCTGGTTACCTTTGCAGTCTTTGGTTCATCTCCTTCTGCTATGCGCACTTGGTAATAACATGTGCGCAAATCCAACTTGGTGAAGAACTTGGCCTTGGCTTATCTATCAAACAAGTCTGCCACTAACGAAATTGGGTACTTGTTCTTCACAGTTAGCTTATTCAAAGCCCTATAGTATACACACATACGAAGCGGGCCATCTTGCTTCTTTTGGAACAGAACCGAAGCACCAAATGAAGCTTTAGATGGTTGTATATAGCATGCTTCCAGCAGTTCAGAAATCTGCTTGCGCATCTTCTCGAGTTCTAATGGTGACATAAGATATGATGCTTGTGCAGGCGGCCTCTCCCCTGGCACCAACTCAATCATATGATCGGTCATACGCCGTGGTGGTAGCAACTTAGGCAGTTCTGCAGGCATCGTTTCTGCAAACTCTCCTAAGACCTCAGCTATTCCATCCTCAACTTCTACTACCTTTCCTGGTTTGATCTCAACTAACACACATAGGAAAGTAGTCAAGCCTTTACGTAGACCTTCTTTCACCTGAATCGTAGACAAACATGGCTTAAGTGTCTTGTCTGGTTCATCAATTTGCCTCACCCTTAAAGCAAAGCATGGGTATTCAGGGTGTTGAATCAATATCCCATCTCCATGAAGTAATGGCGACGCCTTCGCCGCACAAAAGAAATTTGTGCCCAATATAAGGTCATAATCATCCATGACCATCACTAGAAAATCTAGTTTTCCTTTCCATTCTCCAACTTGAACATTTACATTGCGAACTTTCCCTCGATTGGTCTGTGGTTCTAAGTTAACATCTTTGATGGTGCTAGCCGCGCTAGTAACTGTTAAGTTCAATGCCAAGCCAACGTATGGATGAATAAAGGACTTGGTAGCACCAATATCAGCCATCACTAATACCCACTCTCCATTGATCTTCACATCAATATACATCAGTCCAGAAGACATTTTCTTCTTGGGGTGTGCCTTACTCCCTGCACCTAGTTTGTTTATTCTTGAGAACCTTCTCTTCTGATATAAGGCTCACTCAAACTAGATCTTAGTATCGACGGGATCTTTAATACCATTTCGGATCTAAAGACATCTTGTGATAATCCATTATTAACAGACTACGTTCCGTGTGTGATTGATCACAAGAGGAATCAAGTTATGTTGTGCAGGTTATTATTAAAGAGAAACGAAGATCTAAAGACGGCGAATTTTTTCTTATTTGTTTTCGCAACGTGTGAATCATGTGCACAAACCTTGATCGGCTAGGATCAAACTATAATCGTGTTTATCTTTGATAGACTTAATTAGCTAGTTGTGTGAGATCGACATCACCTTATAGTTTCTCTTTGAGGTCTATATTGATTGATTGTGAATCTAAATATTGGTTATTTCGGTAATCGAAGTTTAGGTTGATCTAACCAGACAAAGGAGTTTATTAGTTTAAACGGTAGAGCCTTTGTCAATAAAAATGTGGGGGTACCAAAATACAACACCACTTTTTTCTTAGGCAATCTGTATGGACAAACTCAATTCAATTCCGAGAGTTAAACTCAATCAAGGAATAGTATCTTAGAGTTATATCTCTATCTCTTGTGATTAGAATGTTTAGATAAACAAATCCGTGAGCCTAATCACAAAGATATAACTTGGAAGGTACCATAGACCAATATCCAAAAATCAATTAAGTCGTATCTAACTAACTAGGTCAGATGTCTCTAGTATGATTGATCAACACACAACCTATGACATTTCAATTATAAA
The DNA here is from genome assembly GCA_023531105.1 of Papaver atlanticum. Classification (NCBI taxonomy): domain Eukaryota; kingdom Viridiplantae; phylum Streptophyta; class Magnoliopsida; order Ranunculales; family Papaveraceae; genus Papaver; species Papaver atlanticum. The sequence goes on along the minus strand of JAJJMB010008592.1, from coordinate 7,417,018 downwards.
GATAACCAATATAATGCGGAAAAAGAAATAACACAGACACCAGAAGTTTTGTTAACGAGGAAACCGCAAGTGCAAAAAACCCCCCGAAACCTAGTCCAGATTGAACGTTAAAATGTATTAAGCCGCTACAAACACTAGCTTACTACCGGTTAACTTCAGACTGGAATGTAGTTGAGCCCTAAAAGGTATCCCACTGATTAAGGTACAGTCGTGCTCCTTACGCCTCTTGAATACCAGTAGGACTCTGCCCAATTGATTCCCTTAGCTGGTGTCACACCAACTAAGAGTTGCTTCAACTCATTTGAAGACTTTAAACCAAATCTGCATCCCACATATTAAGCCTATATAATTGATTTCCTTTTACAATCAAATAGTATGATCAAAGGTATGGAAATCGATAACAATAGACAAAGTCTAGCTAACCTCAAAATCCGGACTTATGGAACCCGAAGTGTATCCTAGATTATTTTTCACCTCACAAGTATAAAACCTGTGGAATCACAAAGTTTGAGACGAAGAGAACTTTTTTATTTCTATCTATCTTGATCAAGTGAGTAAACTCAACAATCGATCAAGATACAGGATACACGGGTTATCAAGGAAAGATAATTGGAGCTGGCTTCACAAATCCCTATGAAGACTTTGTAGTCGCTAAACCCTAAAAGGGTTAGGAAGAGGACGACTCTAGATACAACTAGGACACACCAAAAAGTAGTGTCGGGATTAGAAGATCCCAGTTGTTTGAAGTTCCCCTTTTAAAGATATTCAAAGCATAGGTTGCTTTAGGTTTAAGCTAAGATAACTTTGGAACCAAGCAAACAATATCCACTGTTAGATGAATCTTTGAATCTGATTCACATAAAGAAGATATACACTCTAGTTAGGTAAAGCCATAACCGAACCATGTACAAAGACTATGTTCAACATGGTTAGCCGAAACTAGCCGGTTTGAACTTAAAAGCTTAATATTCATTACATGAACACAAAGACATTAACTCTGAGTCACAAACATGTGATCAATTAAGTCTAGTATTTTAAAGAATTAATCAAATGCTAATTATCACATAGAAATAATTTAAACACACTTGAAAATATAATCGACATGATTAGTAGATGTACGAGTACAAATACATAGTAGTTTGTGAGTCAGTTCAATCATAGTACGTGTACCGGTTTGTAAACACTTAAACAAAACCGAGTTCCGTAGTTCACATAACTTTTTAAGTTTGCGTACCGGTTCGGAAGACTTAGGACTATCGCCAGTTTCGGAGTTCACAGAACTAAATTGGTTTGCATACCGGTTTGGAAATGCTGTCGAGTTCAGGAACACGAACTGTTTTAGTTTGCGTACCGGTTTGGAAACAAACTCGGTTCTGTAACCACAGTTCAATAATGGTTTGCATACAAGTATGCAAACTGATCCGGTTCACGAGTTAAACAGATTTTCATATGATATACATAAAAATATATGTACCAATAATCTATAAGTCGATATATAGCTACTCCTCTACGTGTAAGAGTACATGTAATACGGGTTCAGACATATAACAGTTTTCCCAGTAAAACTGATACCACTTTCTTGTATCCGAATTAATAGTAGTTTTATATTTTTCTCTAAATTGATTCGAAACATTCCTGAATAACATCAATGACACATATCATTATTTCAGGCTATTTTCGAATGATAATCTTGAATCATGATTTTGATTCCGAATAATAAATTATACTTAACTGAAATTCATCAAGTATGAACAAATGTTCATTAAGCTTAGTCACTATATTTTGAGAAATTCGTTAATTAGATAAATAGTTTTCGACTCAAAATTCTTGTCTATACATAATAGTCTATAATTAGTTATGCGACATCGTCTCAAATGATATAAAAGTGAATATAACTTGAGATACAGGTGGTTCAGTCTTCACTTACCTTTTGTTGATGAAGTTCTCCAAAAGCTTCGATTGATCGTCGCCTTCAAATGGTAGAACGCAATGATGACTGCTGTGATCCACTATTTCTCAACTACATTTCTATCCTAATCTGAGACTTAACTAATTGTGGACTAGAAATCAATATATAGTTTTGAGAACTAAATTTCAACAAGCTTGAGATAGCAACACTTGTGAGTTCGACCGAGCAATGCTCTAACAGTCAACAACTCACATATCTTTATAGCAAAGATTGAATAGAGTGGTTACTAAACTGATTCTTCCTTTGTTGTTTGGAATACGATCCAAATGACTTGCTATTCACGTGTGTGACTTTAGAAGTCGAAGGCGCAGGGATACTGAGGAAACTAAGTATCTAGGGGTAGTCTACTTGATATCAACTATACGAAGTTGGTATTATATTTTTTTATAGTGGCTTGATTCTGAGAGTATCCAAAACTGGACTAGGTCCCGGGGTTTTTATGCATTTGCGGTTTACTCGTTAACAAAATCTTGCGGTATCATTTACTTTGTTTTCCGCATTATAATTAAGTAAATTACACATGTACGTTAATCTTAATTACTTGAAATTGATCCTAATAGTCAATCAGTTATTACCGTAATTATTGTCAAGTAAATATCTTGTTGTCGTATTGTTTCGACCTCATCCATAAACAATCACACAAGGTATATGACTTAAGTTGTATTGTCTAGACTCTGTCCATAGACGATCACTTAAGATACCGGACTTATAGGTTGATATTTAAAATATTGTGATGTATTTGGGTACCCTCGTCTTTTCATTCCTTGCTCAGGAAAATGATGAGGGTATTGAATGCCCTATACTTCAGCCGTACATTGAGAAAGGCCATGCTTACATATCGTAAAGCAGAAAGGGATTGTTTATCCTTAGTAAAGTTTAGACACTACCTACTATCGAATAAAGTGGTGTTGGTAGCTAAAGCCGACCCAGTAAAATTCTTACTCTCAAAATCGGCTTTGATAGGCAGGCCAGCTAAGTGGTTGCTTCAAATATCAGAATTTGACATTGCATGCATTCCTCCAAGAACCATCAAGAGACGGGCGGTAGCAGACCTACTAGCAACTTTCCCGGGAGAAGACACGACCACGTTACATGAAAACATTCTTGTAGAGTTTCCGGAGATCTCTTTGTCAAAAAGGAGGCGTGGATATTGTACTTCGATGGCTCTTGTACCTCAAGTAACAACACTAGAGGAGCCGGTGTTGTTCTAGTATCTCTAACTGGTGAAGTTTTTTCACATTTATTCAAGCTAGACTTTCAGTGCACCAATAATTCAGCAGAGTATGAAGCCTTCCTCATATGGCTATCATTAGACAAGCAAGCATGAGTGATGCACCTGGAGGTGAAAGGTGATTCGAAGCTACTGATCAATCATATGAATGGAGCCTACTATCTCAAAGAGGTAACCCTAGCTCCTTATAGGGACGAAGCGCTAAAGTTGTTAAATTGATTTGCTGAATAATAAGCATGTCGACCGCCTAGCTACTTTAGCCTCAAAGTTACAGTTTGAAGGTCTAGAAGAAACCTTGATTGTGAAGTGACGAACCATCGCGTCAACATGGCTCTCATAGCCCGAAGATGCAAGAATAAGTTGTTCCACCAGGTGGATGAAAGTTACTAGTGGCCGACTATGGAAGACGACACTGCAGCATTTTTCCAGAAATCTCATAAGTGCCAGGTTTATGGGAACCTCATCCATACGCCTTGTGTTCCTCTATATTCAGTGAGAAGCCCATGGCCTTCCTATAGCTGGGGACTGGACAACATTGGGAAAATCAATCCATCATCATCAAAACAACATGAATACATCATAACAGCTATATAGTACTTTACCAAATGTGTTGAAGCTATTCCTTTCAGGAGTACTACTGGAGCCATCATCACAACATTCAGCAAAGAGTACATCATTTGTCGGTTTGGTATTCCTAAGCACATTATCACCAATAATGGTACCCATTTTGCTAACAAGCATGTAAGTGATCTACTTGAAGGATATGACATTAGGCAAGTTTTCGCTATTCCTTACTACCCTCAAGGGAACGGACAAGCTGAAAGCACCAATAAAACCTTAATTCGAATTCTCCGTCGAAAAGTACATGATAACCTCATAACATGGCATGATCAACTTCCCATGACACTGTGGGAATATCGTACTGCACCCAGGAGCTCCACTGGTAGCTCTCCTTACTCACTTGTCTACGGTGATGATGTCATTCTTCCAGCATAAATCAAAGTCCCGTCATCCAGTATTGTAGCATCAAGTGGGGTTCAATGAAATGAGCATGAAGTATCAAGTTCCAGGATGGCAGAATTGGATACCCTGGATTCTAGAAAAACTAAGGCAAAAGAGCATACAGAGGCTTACCGAAGAAGGGTCTCCAGGGCGTATGATAAGATGGTGAAACCTCGTGCTGAAGACGGAAAAGCACATACAACAACATATGTCAGCGCCAAAGTTCTCCCCCAAGTGGGAAGGACCGTGTGTGGTTTCTAGAGCATTTAATAGTGGATTTTTCAAGATTGTTGCAGTGGACGGAGGAACAGTAGGGACGGTCATCAATGGCAAGTGGCTCAAGGAATACTATGCTTAAGACACCATCACACCTTACATGCTCGACTAGCTCCAATTAACCAGTAATTTATTCTCACACTCACTCAGTTAAATTTTCTTTTAATGACAAGTCAATGTAAATGTAGATGGGGAAAAACGATTTGTTGGCTTTTTAGGAAATGGAGAGACGACCGTGTGGACGGGAGTGCTTTGAGTTCGAGAAATCAATCTGTAGGACTCCGGCCTAAACCAAGACAATGGCCGTTCCAAAGTAAATTCGGTCACAAAGAAGGAAGTGGGTTGATCTGTAGGATGGAAGCTGACAAGTGTATGAGATCAATGATGATCAAGGATTGTGAATGTGTTTAAGGTTTCTGCAAGTTTTCTGTGAACTGCTGAGTTCGAATAACTTCTGGTCGATTGATTGAATTCTTGAGAGTGATTGCTCCGATCAGAATTCTTCTGTTGTTCAATCGTGGATTCATAGACTTATTTATATTGCCAGAATAGTAGACACATTGATCTCCAGTACGTGTGACGGTTGCTCGAGTGAAAGAGTGGGAAAGTGGAAAATCGTGGTTTCACCATTTTCAGGTCGTGCGGAGACTTGGTTGATTGTCCACCCACAACTTCTTACACGACCTACTCACATTTCTCACCGTGGATGAACACGTTCCGTAGACCACCAGACCAAAACCCTAATTAATATCCCCCATGTGACGTGATTGATGTCTCACGAACGTGGAGTCTGCAAAGCATACGTGTATTTGATTAGTCAGTCGTTGACTTGATTAGACGATGAGTTTAAGTATTGTTCAGTCGAGCATGATTGTTGAATGCTCTAGGATTCATGAATTGAACATGTTTGCTGGGACGTATAGTTCTCGAACAAATGATGTTCATTATATAAATTACTGAATATTGATAGTTGAATCAATATTCGAGCATCTGAGCAAATATTGCTCATTCGATAAATTGTTGAATATTAATAGTTGAATCAATATTCGAGCAGAGCAAATATTGCTCATTCAATAAATTACTGAATATTGATAGTTGAATCAATATTCGAGCATCTGAGAAAATATTTCTCATTTGACGAATTATTGGTAGCGTTAAAATATTAATTAAAATATTAGTGACTGGACCGAATATTATATATTTAACCCGAATGTTTATTGCTGGATCAACATAAAATTATTAATATTTGAACTCGCTCAGAATTATGATTTGCAGAGCATTTATTCGAAACCCTAATTTTGATCAATTGATGATTTACTGAAAATGAGTCACTGAGTGAAAGAGAGACCGGCTACATGGGATGATGGTCGACCATGTAGCGCCCAAGTGCTCGAGTGAGCATGCACCAAAGTCCTTTGTTGACCAGTTGGTGAACGAATGATCAAATGCTGGTTTAATTATTTATTAAAATAATGCTCGTGTGGGCGTTAGGTAGTAAAACCTGGTTATGAAGAGATGAGGACCGACCAAGGAGTTATGGAACCGTCCCTGGGTGGTCTTGGGACCATCTGATGGTCGATTGAGCAAATCCCAAGTTGGTTGGAGAGAGTTTGGACCCAATATGAACTGCTGAGAGATAATTAGGTCAAAATTATGAAAGAGTGTGGGACCGGCTCCTTGCAAGCCTAAGGGACGACCTTGGTCGGTCAAGGTGGCATGCCCGTGTCACCATACTACATGTGTCTCAGTCCTGAAATTTTTGGTATTTTCTGGTGCGCGTTTGATCAATATTTTGGATTTTCAGAAGAGTTTAATCTTGACTAAAACTCTCAATTTTGCTCGAATGAGCAAGTAGAACTTTGCTCATGCGACCGATATTTTGAGAATATTAAAATAATAATATTTTAATTTTTGATCTGAGAAGCCTAGTCGGTCATGTGACCATTTGATTTTTTTGGCTTTTTCATGGTTTGAGCAATATTGGAGAAAATATTGAAAAACTAGGGTTTTTCGCTCAAACGATGGAGTTCCATGAGATGAAGGAAATAATAATATGAGAGAATAAGGGATTGTAAGGTGTGGGACCGGTCACGGCTAGGGCATGGACGGAAAGATAGGTGGCCCAGTCTCGTGACACCTTCCCTATTTTTTGTTTGGTGAAAGTACGGATAAACTAAAAGTTTCGCTCAAACGAGGGAGTTTGCTCAAATGAAGGAGTCTTCATGAGATAAGGGAAATAATAAATTACAATAAAATAAAATAACTAAAGAGGAGGACCGGGCACAGCGGCATGACCGGCCGTCCGGTGGGTCCGGTCCTACGCCTCTTTTTTATTTTATTTAATATTATTTTCCTTCATAAGTTCCTCGTTCGTCCATATTTTTGAACCCTCGTTCGTGTGTTCGGGTGCTCGTTCGTGCATTATTGTCAAGTACACTTGCACCACTTTCTCGGGGCTTACTCGGTGATGGCCCAGACGCCCGATTGTTGAATATTTAATACTAATTCATGAAATTCAGTTGAGAATAAGTCATGAAACGGAGCAATAAAATTGATTGAGTATCTATTACTAATCCATAGAATTCAGCCGAGAATTCAGCGAACGGAGTAATGAGATAAAATGGTTATCTATTACTAATCCATGGAATCCAGCTGAGGATCAGCCATGGAACGGAGTAATGAGATATAATAGATTATTTTCTAGGAATTCAGTTGATGAATGACACGCTATAATTAATCTATTTGCGGAATCGAGATATGAGATAATTATAGCATCATATTCGTTCTGAGGGGTGTATAGTCAGGGAACAACGAACAGCGTGACGTCCTGAAGGCGTTAAGCTCTCTAACAAACATTATTTCTAGGAACCGCCCAATTATTAAGAGATTTTATACACGGTCTCTCTACATAGTCAGGGAACAACGAGCAGCGTGACGTCCTGAAGGCGTTAAGCTCTCTTACAAACATTATGTCTAGGAGCCGCCCGATCATTTTGATTCTATGTAGAGGTGATGATGAAATGTGTGAAGCATCGAACGCTCAGCTGAGAGGCCTTTCGAGAAACATGTTCATCATATCTCTAAGAGGAATGCTCGCTCAGTCATAGATCGTGAAATGGTTCACGGATCATAAAATATGAATTGTCACATACATTCCTGAAGCCGGGCCAGAAACATGCAGTATCATGATTTTATCCCTTGCCGAAAATCCACCATTAACATTAAGTCCCCTGCTTAGTGAAGGATAGTCGTGTTCCGTATTAAGCACTAGATGGTGATTTTCCGACGAGATAAGTAGCTGAACTTAGTCGTACAATGGCATTCCCAGAATCTCCGATTTGCTCCAATGATGTCATGTACGAGCAAATGGCCAGATAAGGACTCCGGTAGTATGATAGAGTGTCATCCCGTGAGCATGAAGAAACGAGGCACTGCTGATTTGGACGGTCAGACGTCTAGTTTTGGTCGGTTTAGCGTTTACGGGCCCGGGACCAAAAAAGTAAATCCTTGTTTATTAGGTTTTTGGAAATAAAATTGATATAAAAGGGAAGAAACCTTTAAAAAAAAAATCTCCTTGATTGACCGACCAGCTCTCTCTCTCCCATCTCACGTCCGTGAGAAGATTTTTTTTTTTTTTTTTTTTTTGTAAGTCTCAAGCACCGACCAACACCGACTACCGCCGGTGGAATTCCGGTCGGCGCCGACAAGGTACGTGATTTTTTTTTAAGTTTTTTTTACTGTTCGTTCATGAGTTGTTCTCAAAACAAAATTTCATATGTGTACATGCATGCGTAGGTTTTATGAAAAATTTGTTTTTTAGCAAACAGACGTCCGTCCGTCCGTTTAGGAAACGAACGATAATCCCCAACTTAGGAGAGATTTTTTTAAATAGACCTGCGTCTAATGATAGAATTTTTTTTATGAGTTTTCACGAAAACAAAATTTATTTGGAATATATGTGGACCTTTGTAAAAATAAAAAAAGACCCTTTTGATAGACGAACGCTCATTCGAGCAGATTTTTTTTTATGCTTATATACGTGGCATGTTCACGTTAATTTTTTTTTTTGGAAATTTACATGAGTTGTTAACTCACGTTTAATTTTTTTTTTTTTGACATGCGTGAGTTATTCACGAAATCTTAAAATTTTGTAAAATCAAATTTTGATTTTTAGCAATTGCTAGAAGCAAACAATTTTTGATAAAATATTGTTTGTATGGATTTTGTGATTTAATAGTGTATGCTCGAAAATCAATGAATGTTCACTCGATGGAAATTGTTTACACGGTGAAAATTATGTGAATTTCTCACATGATGGAAACTTCGTGAATTGCTCACAGTTTTATGAAAAATCAAGTTTTGATTTTTGAATAATAAATTTTTTGCTCGTCTTTGCAGGTTTGAAGAAGCGAACAAATTCTCGAGATTTTCTTGTTATAGTCACTACATCTAGTGAAATTGTAAACAGGTAAGAGTTAGATTGTTACCATTTTTGTAGGTGCTAACGCAAGCATTTTCATTCCATGATTCATTGTTTTGTTGAATCTTACGCTTTGTATGAATGATGTGCTGAAGTAAAAATGTTATGCATCTGTCACAACCACTTTGCAAGAATGACTGAATCCCATGATGACACTTCCAAGAATGATACTTCCATAGATGGCATCTCTACAGATGCAACTTCAAGAAATGATACTTCTGGGACTTCTATTGATGAAGAAGAAAAAACCCCTGGAATAAATAATATTCCAAACACTGATGATGAGTTCTTTGTGGTTCAGTATAAACCTGAAAAACGTCTCCCAGGTTCTTCATTTCGTCTTATTATAGATCCCATGGATATTGCTCAAAGAAAATTGGTGTCTCCTCAAGCGACCATTAGATTCTGTCTACAGGGAAGACATTATGTTGTTTCACAGATAGACTTCAAGCTTTCCCGAAAGCCTTTAACAGACTTCTCCGGATGGGCAAGACATATGTTGGAGTATAATCATGTGAGGACCATGTTGGATCGTGCATAGGTGACACGGGCTATTCAAATAGCTGGAGATTTGTCGATTTACCATGATGTGAGAGGTATAGTAGATTTTCTTGCTCGCTGGTGTGTTCCTACTCATACTTTCATATGCAGGCTGGGAGAATTTACCATCACTTTAGAGGATGTGGTTGCCTTATTGCATCTTCCAGTCACGGGTAATTTTCCTGCAGCACTTTCGGCAGAAGAGAATGCAACATATGATGTCTTAACAGCTACGATGCATCATATTAACAAATTATCCAGTAAATCTTGTTATGCTCAATGGTTGAAGCACTGGTGGCCGAGAAATGAAACTCCTGAAAGACCTGTGGATGGTATATTAAACATTGCTGCTTTCTGTGCTTGTGGTTATCCAGAGATGTATTTGAAGATAATGGAAACTTGCTGAAGCCATTCGTGATTCCTTTTGCTATTAAGATAGCTCAAGGTGAAAAACTTCCCGTCGGTAGTCTGTTCTTGGGTTCGCTATTCTCCAATTTAGATTCCTTGGTCGTGGACTCCAGTGTTTCCAATGGTTTTATGAAAGTTGAAACATATGTTAACACAATGTTTCTCCAAGCCTTATTATGGGAGCCCTTCAAGAATTATGCACCAATCCCTCGTAGCATCTTACAAGGACCAAATGTTGATACTCGTTAAGTTCTCTCTGAAAAGGATAATGCCAGGATTATCCGTTGATCTACAAAGAAGCCTCGATGAAAGACACGCCTCACCAGTGTCTTAGACAATGAGCCTGAGTTTAATTTTCATCCTTGGGTGTCGATTCCTTCTTTTGTCGCACAGTTGATCACCTTTAATGATGCTGAAGAAAACGTCACTTTGGAATTCGGTACAGACCTGAGCGATGGTGAAAGATCCTTCATATTGAGTTGTACTCCTGGTTACTTAGTATTAGTAATACATGGGAAATTTTTGGTGGAGGAACATAACATTGATAGAGTGGCTCGAAAAATGGGTCTTGATCAGTGTTTCCCGGATGTTCAGAAGCAAAGCCGTCAGTCGACCAACTTAAGGCTTCTTTAGATTGCACACATTTGAATGAGGGTGAATATTTGTACCCTTGCTCTGACCGGGTCGCCTATGCAACTCCAGGTTATGTAACTTTCTGGAATCAGCAACTTGATCGTTTACATGATTTTATAATGGTTGTTAAAACTCCGGTACAAGAACCTCCTTCTATTGAGATGGTTTCTGAGCGACCAAGATTGAAGTATCCTTCCAGTGGTGATAAACGAAAAGTACTTCCAGGATGTTCGCAAGTAAGTCCTTCGTATGACTTTTATAGAGACATAATAATCTCCTCTTAATCATTTCATTAATTTTACCACAGGATGGTCATGTAGTGAGACCCCAGATTGATATAGACTTCACGGAAATTGAAGAAAGTCCCCGAGGCAGAGAACCCAGAAGTAAGAATTACAGGATGTTACCGAATAGTGTGCAGTCCCCAGCCGCTTCTTTGGTGAGTTGTTAATGCTTCCTTTATCACGGCTTTTCTTATCCGCGTAATTAGGATCAAAAAACAAATATTTGTTAATTTACTTCATAATTTTGCTTCATCGATCATTGACGGTTTTCAACTTGCTCCTGGGTAAACAATTCAGGAATCCAGCACCGACGAAGAAGAAGTCGATGTAAGTATCTCTTTCGTGCAAGCGATCATGGCATTTCCTTGAATGAAATAATGATAATTGTTGTTGATGTGTCCAGGAGGAGATTATCATGGATAAACAAAATGTTGATGATGCACATTCTTCCTTGGGAAATAAGGAGATGGAGAATCTTCAAAACCCGGAACCGAATGGAGGTAATAATGCTACTAATGGTGGTATCGACAACATTAATCCTTCGGACGGCTTAGAAGCCCCTCAAGTAAGTGCTCCTCCTGCACTTTCTTCATAGAAGTATGAAATTGCTGATTTATGGATAACTGAATGAAAATCCATGTGAATACATGAGAAATTTTGCCGAAATACGTCATCAGGAAATTCAGAAATCAGTTTTTTAGTAAAAACGCTGTAGAATCTTCGTCCGATGTCGTATTTTTACGGTCTACCCCAGTTTTATCATGCCAAGGAAATTTCCAATCTCCAGGAATGAATATTTTTAAGTTTTGAGCACGTTTAGGGGCCGAAATTAGCGAAACAGTAAACTTCCAGACATTTTCAGCTAGCATGTAGTTCAATGTTTCGGCCACATCTTTTTTATAGTTTATCCAATTGCTATAAAATTTTGATATGTTGTAAAGGACATCCATACAAAGAGAATGGTATATTACTTAACCTTATATTCCTCACCAATTGCTCCCAGTTCGTCGTATATTGGATTTCATGATTGCCCTTAGTTTCCATGCTTGAATCGTTCTAATCTCATGTAATCTTCGTATTAGGTGCCAAATTCCAAAGTTGAGAATAATGGAACCAATGATGATGATTTGAACAATATGACGAATCAAAATGGTGATGTTATCAGCTCCGCACCTCAAGGTCATGAGAATGTTTCTACTAAAGTTGTTGAAGAGAATGATGCTCAAGTTGCTATTATTTCAGAGATGGAGGGAACCGGGCCAGGGATAGAAGAAGCTATGATAGAAGACATTGCTCTTGCTCCAGTGATAAGGGAAGATGCTCCGATAACTGAGACTCGCCTGGTGGTGCATAAATATTCTATTGCAGGGATTGCTTTCGATCCTCCATTTGGTGAGTTACACTCATATCATGAACTAGTTGGTGGATTTAGCGTTCCTATTGCATATGTTGGCATTTATGAAAAAATATGGAAGAGATATGGTCATATCGTCGTCACCAAAGATCCAAAACGAAGTTATTTCTTGACCAAGCAAGTAGGAACTCTCTTACAGATTATAGACAATATACGAACCAGAGCTAGAAGTATTGTTACTCCAGATGTACTCTTTGATTGGGAGTACAATTTGGACCATTATGAGAAACTGGGTTTCAATGTGGGATGGCTTTGTGAGAGAATTGAAGCCATTAAAGAAGCAGTCTAGAAGAATGTACCTCTGACAAGTGATGCTGTGATGAAGAAGGAGGCTAAGATCGCCCGGTTGATTGAAGAATTGGAGTTGGAGAAAGCCGCCTTCCAATACCTAAAATTGCAGAGGAGCAAAAATCTTTCTTTGCTGATTTCCTTTAGTTTCCTTTCCATAATCTCTTGAACCTTGTACTTCTGAGAGATGTGAGGTTTTGGTTTTGGATAAGTGAGTGATTGGGGATTTTATTTTAGATTTGATAGAGATTTTCTTTAAATACAAAGAACTTTGATAAACTGCTGAATTCAAATACTGGATGCAAGTATTGCAAACGTTTTAGAGGAATTGAAAATACATGTGAAATAAAATCCTAAAATGCATTAGGTGTCTCGAGCGTTCGTTCGTGCCTTGAGCATATAACACTCCCAAATGCTGAATGTCTCAGGCGTCAAAGTCTTTGAGCCGATTCTCGTGTATCACTGGTACACTCGTCTTGCCCTTCATATCAGCCAACTTGTAGTATCCTCCAGCCATCGACTTAGCAATCATAAAAGGCCCTTCCCAATTAGAGTTTCTGGAAGAATGGAGGTTGCGTTTAGTTGCTTTAAGAATTAAATCTCCTTCATGAAATTTGTTAGGCTTGATCGTTCGTGCCCTGAATATTTTTCTGCCGGTTCGGAATTCCTCATACAGTGGGATTCCATGTTTGTGAAGCTTTTCAATCTTGCGGCACATGTGGACACTCGTGCAAGGGTGAATATCTAGGATATTGCTTGTTGTGTTCGGTCATTATTTCAGCAATGACTGTATCAGTGAGATGCTCGATTCAGAGAGGCTCCACATCCAACCACTTGGTGAAATATTGCTGAGGTGAGGTTATCCATTCATAGTATTTTGAAATAGCTAGGTTGTCGGTGGAGTGAAGCCCCCGGACTAGGGCATCATGCTTGAAAATTAATAATATGGACGCATGAGGGGGAATAACACTTTCCTGAGTGCGGAACCTTTTGACGAAAGCATGCGCGTTTTCTTCAGGTTTTTGTGTTAGTTCCATCAAGACCTTGACTTTCTCCAGCTGCTCGAACGATGGAGTATACTCTAGTTCTTTCGAATCAGAGCTTTCTTCAACAGAGAAATATGCAATTGAAGGTGTTGTAGTTACCTTTTCAGCATGAATCCACGTACGTCCGAGGATCATATCATATCTTGGGTCCTCCCTGATTATGTGAAATTTGGTTTCCGCCCAGGTTGAACCAGTTTTCATTTTGAGAATGATGTAGCCATACACATCCCTGGATATTCCTTCGTGATCTCTGACTGAGACAGAAGCATAAGTGGCTTCTTGTCGAGTGATGCTTGCAGCTCTGAGATTATTCAAAGATATAATATTGACATACGTGCCAACATCGACCAACGCTCTCCTGAATTCATTTCCTTTAAGATTGACCGTGGTAAGAAGTCCCCAGTCATACATCTCTTTGTCAGTGACCGGAGGTTCAAGGAGTGCTTCTGGAATGGAAAGATGTTTCCCGGATACTATATGGTTCAAAGTCATGAATATGTCCTTCCTTTGAGCCTTTGACAAATAAAGCAATTCACAGATGTGCTCGATCAATGATTGAACTGCTTCTTTGACTGGTTGTTTAGAGAGTGTGAAGGTTCTAATTGGGAGAGGATTCTTGTGTACTCCTTCAGTCCCCAGTTCTCCTGAATCGGAATTCTCTTTGAATATTCATTTCAAAGTTCTGCAATCACTTGTTGAATGACTGACAAACCTATGAAAGCGGCAGTAGTGCGGATTCTCCATTTCCTCCTCTGTCGGCTCTCTCCTAATGGGAGGTAGTTTGATCACACCGTCTTGAATCCAGACTTCCAATAGCTCGATCACCTCTTCAATGGGGAACGAAAAGTCTGGTTCTTCCGGGTCATTCTGCTGACGCTGAGTTGGTGCTTGTGCATTTCGAGCTTGGTTGTCCTTCCTTGATGTTTTTGTAGGATGGGACATTGGAGGAGCATTCTTATGCGGCTGCGCTTCGGCTTTCCTCTTGCTTCCTTCAGAAATATTCATGTAAGGTTGGATATTGTACTGCTTGTTGATCAGGCGTATGGCACTGCCTCAAGTTTCTCGTGGTTCCTCGACTTTTGTAGTTCTTGTTCTTTCCAGTAAGGCCGGAGCAGTAGTTGTTGATCGCTTGGCTGCTTCATAAAGTTATGAGAAATTATGGAACTGGACCAGTAAGGCTCTGTAGACCGGGATCATTCCGTTGATGCGCAAGTCTACCAGTTGTTGTTCAGTAACATTCGGGTCATGACAATCCAGGGCCTGGGTTTATAACCTCTTTACATAGTCATTCGGATGTTCATTGTTCTTTTGAGACATTCTTCCTAAGTCAGAGAGAGTAATCTGCTCCAAGATGAAGAAGTATTTCCGGTAAAAATCATTAACCATTTCTCCCCAGCCAGTGATGCTCCCCGGTGCGATGTCGTTGTACCATGTATACGCTCGTCCTGTCAGAGACTTTGAAAAATCCTTCAGGCGCACGACATGGTTGTGTTCGTGTTCTCCAAATGCTTTCAGGAATCGAGAAACATGTTCTCGAGCATTCCCTGTTCCATTGTAGAGTGTAAACGTTGGATAAGTGTAGCCCTTTGGGAGAAGAATTCTTTGCGTGGCAGCGGGATACGGTGGTTGGTGACGATGGATAGATGATGTGAAAAGACGAGGGTACCCAAATATACCTCAATCTAAAACTTTTCCACCTATAAGTCCTTTTCTAAAAGTGATTGTCTATGGACTGAGTCGAGACAATACAACTAATCGGTTCATACTTCGTGTGATCGTCTATGGATACGAGATCGAGACACTACAACAACGAAGCATGTTTACTTGATAATAGGTTCGGACGTAACCAAACTTTAGGGATTGTCTATCAAGTAAAATAGGAATTAACGTTTGTGTGATTTACTTTAAATTATAATAAACACAATTATAATTGCGGAAAATAAAAGTAAATGACACAGCAAGATTTTGTTAACGAGGAAACTGCAAATGCAGAAGAACCCGGGGACCTAGTCCAGAATTGAATACTCTCAGAATTAAGACGTTATACAAAATCAAACCAACTTCGTATAGTTGAGACCAAGCAACTAAACCTATAGTTCACCTAGTTCCCTCAGTATCCCTGTGCCTCCAACTTGTAAATAAGTTCAGCACTTGGAACAATTCCTTTGGTTCGTATTCCAAACAGTAAAGGAACAACAAATCTGTTCGGAACAACTCTTTTCAAAAAACGTGATATGAGTCTGACAAAGGCTCTTCCGTTCAACCAATAAACTCCTTTGTCGGGTCCTTAGATCAATCTCTCAACAACTACCGAAGTAATTGTTAGACTATGCAATCAATACTATTAATCACAAAGAAGTGTATTGATGTCGATCTACTTAACTAATCAATCCAATCTATCACAAAGATAAACCGATTATAGTTAGATCCCTTTCCAGCTGAAACAAGTATTGTGCACACTAAAGATTATGAACCCAAAAAGTCTTCTTGTCTTCAAATCTTCTTTAATTTTCAATCAGCAGCTGCACACAATCAACTTGAATCTCTTGTGATCAATCACACATAGAACGGAGTCTGTTAACGTTGGATTATCACAAGACGTTTTTAGATCTACAAACAGTCTAAAGATCCCCGTTGAAACTTCGATCTAGTTTGAGTGAATCTTATATCAGAAGAGAAGATTCTCAAGCATAAACAAACTAGGTGCAATCAAAGTTCAACAACCGTTAGTCAATCAAATCAATCGAAAACTAATAATGAACTGCAATTATCTAGTTTCCCACCAACGGTACTAATAGAGCTTCTCAATCCCAAAGAAGTCTTTAAACTGAGCGGCCGTAAGAGAGTTCTCCTAATTAGGGTACTCTCCTCTCCGATAGGCGGCTCCACCAGTAACAACACAACTGAGGTAGTTTTGCTGGCTCTGAGGATTAGTTTGCTAGAAATGCAAACTTCAAATATTTATAGACAAGGAAGTTTGGACACCAAGGAACTTCCAAAACCGAATATTCTTAAAGATATGCAATAAACACAAAATCGGTTTTCATAACTCCTGGAAATGCACTGTCCAAATATTGACCGAAATTCTAATAGAAAAATCTATAATCAGTAAATGCACATTACTAATTATTATTTTCTAAAGATACGCATTTAATTGCTGGAGATTAAATAGCATATAAAAACTAAGAAACCTTAAATAAAAGATTCTCAATTTATTTCGATCCCGGGATTATCCTTTAGCTATTAAGGAATATCTTTGAATAATTAATGATAAGAGTTACTGCACATGTTCAAAGTATGTTGACATCTTTACATTACAAGTCCTTTTTCATACTTACAATCTTGGAAACGATTTGCCACACTTCCAAACAAGTTTAGAATTGGTTCGTCTGAATTCCAAGAACTACGTGATTGAAACAGTTCAAGTCAAATATTACTAATTATTAGTTTCGTTAGGGAATGAAACAGTTCAAGTCAAATATTACTAACCTCAAGAGGAAGGATGATGGTGTCGTTGTAGCCCCATACTTCTTCACATTCTTCAAGTCTTCATGTAATACTTGTAAGTCTCATATCCTAACACTTTC